>JAOTRC010000004.1:20428372-20441483 GCA_027497675.1 Cyprinella lutrensis
CTGATGTACACAATGTGTATGGCCTAATATATGTTACTAAGTATATATCTGTGGCTTTATATTGTGTACTGAACATGGTAATGAGTTCTGTTTACTTTACACTTCTGTTTGCACTCATTGTGAGTAATATTGTAGGTTGTGTCAGTAAATGATACAACAAAGTATTTTTTCGAGCACACATTTATTATTATAGCGCATGCTCGTTTCGTGTCTTAGGCCATCAATGTGTACTTATACATTTACAAGTCATTAAATCATGTTTAATTTGGTGCATGCTCCTTTAGGAGATCCCCATTATATGACTAAAAATATCAAAATTGAAAATACTGTGGAAACAAAGCCACCTACATCTCGGATGCCCTTGAGATAAGCTAAAACATATCTAAAAATTAATTTCAAAGTGAACTGTCCCTTTAAGATGAATACCTATCCCAAGTTTTTTAATAAACAAGACTGCCGTAACTAAACATGAGAAATTAGACCTCTACCTTTGTGAACCGGCTGCCTTAAATCCAAAAACACAACAGCAAAACATTTCAGTCAGTCATTGAACAAAAATAATGCTCTTACACCTAAACTATATCGACAAATCATCAAATAAAATCCTTTATTTGCTCTAAGAAGAAAAAGAGTTCAAAAAACTGTTCTAACCTGTAATGCTTCCAGTGTGGTCATGAAAAGGGAACACATGTTAAATCTATTGAATTAGATATATTTGAACAATTACACAGTTTCAAATGGTAAATTGATTTAAAAACAGTGGTCCAGTTTCAAAAGAATGGTATTCCCCCAGTGAGACAAATTAATAAAGCCATGTTGAGACATTTTACAGCAAAGCTGTAATATATTTAGCTGTCCATATCATTTATCAAAGTGTGTTTAGAAGTGGGCATGGAGAAGCCACATGGAAGTCATAGAATGCAGTCAAGCAGGCAAATAAAAAACATCAACTGACAGAGTTCTTCTTCCAGTGGCCCTCCAGGGGCTTAAAACATTTTAAAAACTGCTAAGTTTTCAATACAGATCGAATGATTTCATTTTCATAAGACATTTATTGCTAGCACCACATGTTTGCTACATCTTGATAGTCAATGCCAAGGTGGATTTACTTATTTAAAAGCACATATATATGAAAATCCTGTCGAAATCCTTTCAAGCACCAAGCGAAATATGTGTTGATGTGAAAATGGGAAACAGCACGATGTGAAATGCCACCCGAGTCTTCAGTCCAACTATTTTGGTTGCATGATCAAATACGTTCTATGCATGCAAGAAATATGAGGATGATCATGAAAAATAAACACCGGGCATGAATTATTGCTTTATAATCATTCCGCACCAGATTTCCCTTGCAGGATACCTCCAGATGAGAGGTTAGACATGTAAGGACTTGCCTGGATGTGGACACATGTCCTCTAATGTCCAAGAAGACCCCCTCTAAGCAGCTGAGCTAAACACAAACAGCCAGGATAGCCCTCATGCTGTCGAAACCCAAATGATGGGGAGGTCAAACAAGACAGGGCTGGGTGATATTAGGGGACTTTCCGAGGGGCTGGATAAGCATTTAGGGTGGAGATGAGAGTATACAGTTCCCCAGCATGACATGTAGAGTGTCTCTACAGGTAGCTTTAGGCAGATCGCCAAACAAAGCCAAAGAGAGGGAGTGACAAATACTAATGTGGGCATCTGGCTTGCCTGCCCCCTTTCCAGAACAATATAAAAGATGTCAATGTCAATTTCACACCAGTTGCAATGTTTTTTTTTTCCAAGTGAATATCAGATGCATAGGCCTAAAGTAATTTATTGATTCACAAAATCCACAGACAACATACTCCATAGATTATTATTTAAATGGATGTGGTGTGCCAACTGTCCCAGTGCTGTTAGATACCCATGAATGAAATGTAGCTGACACAGCCATTGCGTTAGTGTTTATCACTGTGTGATGGACAGCTGTCCCTCCCAGTAGACCTCTGATAGTGGCACCTGCTTTGTGGCAAGAGGTTAGTGACATGTGTACCCTTTTGTGCTCCTGCCCAGGAAAGTCTATCCATGAGTGTGCTCTTCTGATGAGATCAGCATGAGGAGGGAGTGACGCTTCTGCTCGGTGCTGCTGATATGAGGGACAGATTTAAACAATAAAAGATCACTTCAGATGTTCATATGACCATCCTCTAGGGGTGTGCAGCAGTGGCAATATCTGTAAATAGCAATAAAAAGCTTGTTTTAATTGTATTTTTTTTCTTTCATTAATTTAACTTCACAAAATATGGCCAATAAATCATACAATTAATGTATTATAATTATAAAAAAATGTTAAATGTCTTCTAATTAAAACAATAATATTAAATGTTTCATAAAAGGACAAAAAAAATATTTTGAAGAGACATAACAGTGCATCATATCATGTAAAAACATTAAATTAGACATATGAAACAGATGAAAATGTTTGTGATTTAGCATCTTAGTTGATATTCCTCTTGGCAAGCTATGATTTTTGAGAGACACACAGAGATGGCATATCTATATATTTGCGATCGCAGTGCTCATTTCATTGATAGAGTTTACATTCATCCACTCACTCATTATTGCGTAGTAATTTTAAAGGTTTATGCAGCAACGATACCGTGATATCCCTTGGCTATCCGCAGAAAACGTGAGAATCTGTCTCATTAATATTTTTTCCTTTTATTAGGTCGAATTTTTGTGTGTGTGTTTTTAAGCCATTCTCAGTGCCACATCCCTGGACCCTACCATACACAAGGACAATTGGTGTGAGATCAGAGGTAAAAGAAACAAGACAGCCTTACTGAACATTTTCAAGATGGATTGAACTGTTGCAAAGTAAAAAAAAAACAACAAAAAAACAAAAAAAAAAAAAAACGTCTCACCTGCCCACTTTATAACCCTCGACAGATGAGTGTAGCTGCAAGGATGGGAGTTCACCAAAATTAGTGAGTAATTGCCAGTTGGAGGTATAACGGCGGTACTGCTGGCAATGTAATCTCTTCAAAGGCCTCAAAATTGGAATGAGTGTCTATGCATGCAATTACTCCATAATATGAGATCAAGAGATTGTGGTTAAACAACAAGTGGCTGGGCTGGTTATATCTTTACTTAAACACCGAAAAATTGTAGACAGCTAATTTGGTCCATCATTAGCATGCTTGATTATGGTCTTTAAATAATAATCATTCATTTAAGTTACCACAGCAATCCAGCCTGTTGCTCAAACAGTAGCACACAACACCAAAGTCATTGGGTTTAATCCCATGGAACCCAGAAGATAATTTAAGTATATATCTTCAATGCATGATACATTGCATTTGGGTAAAAGTGTGTGTGAAAATTTGAGAACATTATCCTTTCTTCATTGTCTCATCTACACAAGAAACCATTGATCAGCACCAGCATGTTAAAACAAGAAGACCAGAATGTTTTCCTGATCTGCAATGGAGCAAACTGACAACAGAAAAAAGGTAACAATGAGCAATCTCTTCTTGATTTTTGCACTCATTTCTACTTGAAATCCAGCTGTTTAAATACTTACTCACACTTTCGCAATTCATACTTCCTGGTGTGAATTTAAAAAGGGCTGAGTCAAGACACTCTGGAGCAGATCCTGACAGGAATTATTTGGGTTAGCGTTAAGAAAATAAATGGCAGTATGGCAGCTGTAGAGCGCTCTCCCCAAACCACAGCCATCTCCCTCCTTTCAAACCCTTGAGATTATGGGATGGGTACCGCAAAGCTCGCAGGAGCAGGGCTGCAAATTGTCAGACTAGGGCCTTTCCCACGTTTAAGCTCTGAATCAACTGACACAGTCTAGGGTGTTGAAATGAACCGTTACCTCCTCCCATCTCTCCCACTCTGTGTGTAGACCAGTTTAACAGCTTTACAGAGGAGTGTATGTTATCTTGGGCAGTGTGTAGTACTGGGTCACTTCTGATAACCAACATAGCCAAATTTTGCTGCGGTATTTTCAGTTAACACCCGGAATGTTAAGATGATTCACAATGATAAAGCATTTCTTGTTAAAGTTTAAAGTTGTCTTATCAGTTCGTTTTCTATTCTTAAATGCTGTTTTTAAAAATCTTCTGCCTGTTTTATCATTTTATCTCTTTCCCCTTGCATCTGCTTCCCCAAATTGGACAGATGGGGAGAGGAGGGATCCTGGGCAGGTAGGCATCTCCAGAATGCGGGGGCGGCTTTGGGAGAACTCAATGGGGGCTGAATGACGCATAACTGCCTCCCACCCACACCCACGGAGAAAGACCGGATGGGGTCATTGTCCCCACACTTTCAGGGTCCCCTCCCCTCTTCTCTCGGACCCAACCCACTCTGCTGAGTGGGCGAATCCTGGGGGTCTAACGCCTACACACACCTGCATATTGAGTGGGACACACAAATGTTCAATGCGAAAATTCCCATCATGTTTTTTTGGGGTAGAATCCCCAAAGGTAGTACAATACCCTGAGCATAACAAAAACTCCAAGACAGATGTTGAATCTGCTATTGCAAATATGCGTCAAAGACCCTTTCAGCCAAAGATTCTGCTCTTTAAAATGAAAAATGTTGAAACACTAACATAATTGACAACACAATCTCATGAGTTTGTCCATTTATCAACTAAAGTGATGTTTACTATGCAGATTAAAAGACCCACCTGTCTGATTTATGTACTGTCTTCTATTAGCTTGCTAACTAAAAGTGATTGTTATTTATTAGGTATCATGAAAGCAACATTAATAATATCTTCATGATTTTAACTGGTACTGGATAGATTGGAAGCTGCCACCTGGAAAAGAGACATAAAATCTATTTTACAAACCACGTATAGCCTATGTTGGAGCCTATTATATAGTCTCGGGATGTAGGAAGAGAAACAACCTGGAAGAACGTCCAGAAACACACACTTACACATTCATACAGCCACTCATATGTGGCGGCTTTGGATTGTGGGGGAAACCGGAACACCAAAAGGAAACCATGCCAACACAGGGAAAACAGAGAAAAGCCTCCTGAGTCAAATGGGATTCAAACTGGGTGCCTTATTTCTGTGAGGAAACAGTGCTACTCAATGAGTCATCATGACGCCCTTTTGATAAACTAAATTTTGGACAAGAAAAATCCTGAAAATGTCTTCAATGTAATTTACTCTTAAAAATGTGCGACTTGAATGAACTTCAAGTAGTGTGTAAAGGCCAAATGTATAAATGTAACTTCACTTGCACCCAGGCCACCAAACCGAATTGGTAGAAATAGCTAGATTTAGATCTGACACCTTTGGATAACACACAACTCATATCTCCATATCTGTGAGTTAGCAGAACCTCATGTTTAAAAAAATAAAAAAAAAATAAAAAATGCTACACACATATTTACATTCACTAAGCATCAACTAACCAAACATTGGTTAGTTCAACATTTACTAACCAATTCAACATTAAGATACTGCCTTAAACGCAAGAGTCCTCTGTTTGTCACAAGCTGAGTTCCATGAGCATGTGCAGTATATGATTACAGTAGGTGAAGAAAAATAAGCGGGCTTTAAATCTTGCTGCAAATGACCTGTCAGCGATACAGAGCTTTTGAATGCAAGTCCAAAATGTCCTCTGCCCCACAAGCAAGCAATTACTGGGCTGCTAGCAAGGCGATGTGAACCGTGGTGTGTGGTATATGTGACTAGTGTGCAGAGCTTGCTGAGAGGCTTCGCGTAATTTACGCCACTCCATTTTCCTAAGCATTGGTCTATTCCCAAATCCCAATCCTGTATAATTACATGAAATGTAATGATTGTGCTGATATGCAAATCTGACAGTAAAAGATTCTGGGAGTTTTCCATTAGGAAAATTAGTATGTATGTATTTTAAATGTATTTTTATTTTTTGCCAGAGGCACCGTCTGGCCACGAAGGCAGTTCGTCTTGGCGCGGCAGACAGTGGTGTTATGTAGGCGCTTCCCAAAAATTAGGCTCGGTGGCCAGTGTCAGGCCAGACGGAGTGAGAGATGTGACGGGGGCGCCCACGCGTGACACACGAGTCTTGTGGAAAAATGGGAGGAGGTGAAATGACGGCCGGCATCACCGCCAATTCCGAAACCTCCGTGCCACATGTCACACGCGAGAGCATTTAGTAGAGCAGGCTGGGCAAAGGGCCTAACAATGTCACCCTTTCCTCTCTGATGCATTTTCCACCTCAAACCTCAAGATTCCTCTTGGAGACCGGACTGTTTCCCAAAATTGAACATTCTGAATATACTTTCATTTTGCTGCACCTGTATTACGTTCTTTTTTTTTAATGAAATACAAATTGATGATTATAATGACGGAGAATGTGGACTGGGACTGTCAACCGTCGAAAAAGATTGCAAATGTACCATAAAATTACCATAAAACGTTCTGTCTAGGCATGGTGATGGTCAACTATCCAGTTTTAAATGTTTTATTTGTTCGGGAGGAACACGTTTAAATGATCTATCCAATCATCACGTCATTCCAACCAACAGTCAGCAATCAACATGTCAACCCAATCTGCAAGAGTAGAGGCCTACACAGTCAACCTATGTTCCTTGACCGTTTTCAGCATCCCTCCACCACCCCATATTTACACTCACCTTGTTACTTCCTAATCAGAAATATTGGAGGCGAACTCAGGGTTCGGGCCAAATTCTGAGCTCGGAACCCTCCCCTCGGACAGCACGCAAAATACGCTAACTATGCTCTGATTTGATTATTTGTAAGTATGAACTTGTGAAAGGTTCGCAAAATCTGTGTTGGTGCTGCCCAAGTTATTGCACTTTGTGAAGATTAAAAACTGGAAAACACAAGACTGAACATCCTATCCCACCATTTAAGTCTCAGATGGAACGTGTGCCCTGGAGCACATCACTACATCACTGCCCTGATCCCTACAGTGTGGCCCAGACCTGTGCCCTGGAGTGACGTGACAAACGGGATTATCCCCTGTCGACAAGACTCTGATCCTGGCCCGGCCAAGCTCCCTGCTCCTGCCCTTTTCTAAGGGAACCCCTGCATCTACCA
This sequence comes from Cyprinella lutrensis, assembly GCA_027497675.1. Taxonomy (NCBI): domain Eukaryota; kingdom Metazoa; phylum Chordata; class Actinopteri; order Cypriniformes; family Leuciscidae; genus Cyprinella; species Cyprinella lutrensis. The sequence continues at coordinate 20,435,415 of JAOTRC010000004.1, forward strand.
TCCCTTCTCCACCCACTCCCAAACACTCTAATCCATCATGCTCTGTCAAAGGCAAACTTAAGTCTCCGCCTCCTCACGGGTTAGCATTAGCCTAATCCACTGGGTCTGTGGCCCATTCTAGCAGATCTCCCGGAGTCCTGTTTACCCAGCGCATCTGAGTCAACAACAGCACCGGGACCTGTAGCTCTCATCTCATTAGATCTCGGCTGGGTGTGCCTTTGACATTAACAGGTTTGCTCGGCTGTCCCACAGACTTCCAGCATAGTAATCCACATGGCAAATACTGTATGACTATAGTTGTGTAGGGACACTATTGCAGGGCTAAAAGCAGGAATTGGAATTTTTGAAAGAGTTCTAAGACACTTGTGGAGATGGTTGACGTCTGGATAACTTTAGAGTTATTCAAAGCGAGTGGTTGCATGAGAGGTGCTGACTGAAAGCATACACAGTTATAGCACGCCGGTGCTTGTTTTAGCATACATTGACGCAATGAAAAATTGCGAGAGAGGGAGAGAGGTCGAAATTGAGAGAGGTCTATGTTTATTAGTAAGTACTGCAAGTCCTTTAAATGAACATGTAAAAGCTGAAATCATTTTTTTTAAAGATAGTGTTGCAGGCTGAGATTAACAAAACCAGTGGTCAGTTAAAATGACCCCTCCCCCCCTTCTCTCACTAAATCCCAACATTAGTTGGTGACACTCACTTTTCAATAGACCCGGAGAACTTCAAGAGACAATACCACCCTCTTGTGCCCAAAAAGTGTACAACAGTTTCACAGTGTCATGCACTTGGTGTGAGTAACAGAGCACATAAGGTAGCATAATTATGGCATAATTATTCCATGACTTTTAGGATTTGGCTTTTAGTATAAATGGTCAGATGTTCTTACTTACATTTATGCGGAAGATGTTCTTTGGATCATTTTCAGATTATGCTGAAATATCATGATCCTCAGCATTTACACAAACTTGTGGAGTGCATGCAGTTTGAGAACAGTCATTAAATCAAAGGAGGAATATAAATAAAATCATAGAAAATTAATCAAATAATACAAATTATATCCAATGCAAATGTAAAAATGCACTAGTTCCCTAAGACATTTTGCCCTTACTGTACAAATTTCCTCATTTCTGTTACTTTCTGAGGCATCATTTATGGATATCATCATGCAACTTAACAATCAAGAGGTCAGATTTGATTTGTTCTTTATGGCCTATTCAGTGCATGTAAAAATACTTGTGTGACAATGCAAAAAATGGTAGAAATGCTGTATAAATTATTTGACTCCTTACATAGAGGCAGGTACTCAGAAAAAATACGTAGCCCTGGGGGTAGACCTTTTACGGCTGCCTATGTTCTTATGCCTCATAACCTGGTTCCAGCTGCAATTTCAAAACAACTCTTTATGACCTGAAGAGTCATAACCTTTCACTATAAACTGATATTAAAAGTGTTTTAGAATTCAAATAAAGTTTGAGATCAAATAAAAAAATAATATAGGCTAATAATAATAAATACTAATAACAGTTATTATTACTACTACTACCATAGTTAGATTTTAAAAGTATAAAAAAACATTTAAATTGCACCGTCTCTCAAAGACTTGACACAAAAACAAGCACTTCAACGTCTAAAGTGACTCTCACTAGTGAAATCAAGTGGGAACTTCACAGATCATCTTACATACCAAACCACAAAGTGAGCATAACAATAAACAAAAACAGACCTTCCGCTTTATATTACACACTGTTACTATATATTAAAATATGCAGAAAGTGAACACATTAGTGGAACATAACAAATGAGAAGAGAGAAAAAAATCTGTACTTTTATACTTTTAATCTTTACAAAAGAATATTTACATATTCTAAAACATATTCACGTCACAATGGCTTCCTTCGTAACATGAATACATACAAAAAACCTGTTTATCTCTGACCTTCTCCCTGTCTCAGATGAAATACAACATTGTAAGTCACTTCCAGTGACTGTGTACATTTTGACATAGTGCCAGCTTGCAGTCAGAGACGGGCTTGGTAATGAATTAGATTTATTAGGTTTTACTCTGCTACAAACTTACAGGATGTGTTCAACTCCCTCCCTCAATTCTTAAACTGATTCAAAACTAATAGGACACTGATTCTCAATTATCATAATTCTTGGTAAATATCAGTTTTGTCCCATGTTTTTGTTTATTTAAACTTAAAAAATATAGAATTGATGTAATAAACTAATAAATACTAAATAATATGAGTAAAATGGAACACGTGTCTTGTTTTTCTGACATGGCTGGGAGGGTACCAAATGTATTTAAAAAAAATAAAAATAAAACTATAATATAGAAAGGGAGGTATACTATGGAGCTGAAGCGTTCTCCCATGCAGACCCTTTTGATCTGTAAGCCATTTCCCAAACGCGTCGCTGTAGTCCAGGAGATTAACTCAAGCTGTGCTTCAACATCTATTTCCATTCAGCATTGTCTCCTCCTTTATTAATCATTATTGCCACTCTGAATCTAAAGCTGTGTTTTTGAAATAGTTGGCCAAAATGCTGCCCTCAGCATGTGCTCCAAAATTCCCCCTAATGGCTACCGCTTTGCTTTAGGTTACAGACTCATTTCATTCTTGAAGAACATGTGGTTGGTTCCTCAGTGGACCCCACATCCCCTCTCCCTTCTTTCTCTCTGTTTTTCTGGAGTATCTAAGTGTCATAATCATAGTGGCCATGCTGTGTGTGCTATTCTGTAGGCCACTGTGAATCTCTAATCCCTCAATACCTAGCCAATAAAGGTGCCCCATACCGAAGCTTCTCATGGCATTTTGTGTGTGTGCGCTTGAGAGAGACAAATACACAGAAAGAGTGAGAGGGGTTCGTTTTTGATTCCACGGCAACCCCCTCACAGTCTTGGATCCCACAAAATAAAAGGGAAAGCCGTGATGTTAACTGGGGCTCCTCTATTCTTCATTGACGGCACACTAGACTGCCATTCCTGCTTCACTAAAGTCTTGTGAGAATTTGATCCCGGGAAACACAGCATGATAGATGAAGAGCATTTCTTTGGCAGATTTTCACGAGTGAATAATTGTAAGCAAAACCCCTTTGAGTTAAATAGGTTTGGATTGTCCAATGGCCTGCCTCTGTCATTATAACTTCATTGTGGATTCAGCGTCACATGTTGGCCTAGAGTAGGCAGAAACATGTATGACCCATAACAAAAGATAAAAACCCACATGTTTAAATTGAGCTTATTTAGCTCATGCAGTAAGTTAATACGCGTCAAGAGTTACAACCTCGACAAATTCAGGTATTGTGTGTGGGTATAACAATTGGTGGTTTTTGGTTTGTTTTTGCTTTTAAAACTACTTCAGGCCATTCAGAGAATGCAGGTCTGAAACATTTAAACTTTTGGTTTCACTATATTTTGATGGTTTGATGGTTTGGTGGTATAATGTTCAGCTTCTGCTCATTGATACAGCTAGCATTCTACTTCTTGTTAAGTTGGGTACTTCCTCAAAATATCAGATTTTTTTCATATTAATATATTTAATTCAATAAATATGGAGCATTACTTAAAATTCACATAGAATGAAAGAGATTGAATTGTTTAAGTTTGAAGGCACTTTCCAGCTTGTGGGTTTTTAGCAGAAGATTATTCAAAGCAAGTAGAAGAACTCAGGCCCGGTCGTGAGAGAGATCAGCGTGGTCAAGCCACCCAAGCCCAGTTGAGAGCCCAACAAAGAAGAGAGCCTCTCCTCTGAAGATCCCACTCAACTCTGGAGAATGGTGCCGAGCAGGCCCAACACAGTCATCCTTCCTTCACGTTCTTCCTCTCCAACCGCACCTGGTTCTGAGCCTGCCAACTCCCTACACCCTATGGGCCCCCTGTCCCGAAGAATGCAGAAGAGTTTCACAGGAAAAGACAGTGTGAATCAGTTAGAGATAGCCTCCATCTCCTTTAGAGTTCCAAAGAAAGAATTCATCTCAATCTCTCGCTAAAAGCCTCATATGCCAGATAGACCAGATGTGACGACAGGCAAAACAGAGGATGGAGGAGAAAGAGAGAGAGAGAGAGAAGGGAGGGCTGCCCAGTGGTCTTTCTTTCCCTGCACCACTTCCTTTGAGAGGGTTTTCCGAGAGCCGTCTTGCTGTCTTCCCATGGCAACCTCTGAGGTGGCCCGGCAGACTTTTTTTTTTTTCTCAGTCTTACGTAAAACCCCCCTCATAGCTCAACCTCCCTACTCTGGTTGACTAAAGTTTCTGCTCCAGTGGCCATGGACAAGGCCACCATTAACTGTGGCCCTGTGTGGAGAGCACGTGGGACAAAAGGGCCAACACGGTGTCCCAGCCCTCAGACAAGGCTGGAAACAAATGTTACAGGGCCGACGCAGAATAGAATCATCCGGCCGATGTCACTGAATACATTTACCTACCTCAGAGCGCTTTCAGCTGCCCGCTTTTGTTTTATGCGGGGAAGAAGGGAAAGCATGAATGGTGGGCGTGAGGGGGCGGGGAGAGAGGCATGTGATGAGAAATAGCGGGGATCTCCACAGTGACCATCCAAGATGCGATAGACAAAAAAAGAACTTGTCAAAGTTTTGCTCTGGGGATATTAGAAAGAGCATTCTCTTGTGTGGACATCCTGCGTTTAATACTAATTAGATGTTTGGACGAACGGCTTAGAAATGATCAGCTGATGTTTGTCAACTGATTATTTCTAAGCCCCAAACTGGATACCATTTGGAAACTTTAAAGCATGTTTGATCTTCAAATGTGTAAACTTTACATTTAAGTGGCATAACCTTCAGTATTATATTCATTTTAATACTATACATTCAAAACTTTTCATTTAATATACGTACAACATCCCATATGATTGTGGATGAGAACCCATGCATGTGAATCGTGATCGGTTAAAAAAAAAGAAGATATTTCCCTCTGGGAAAGCCTCAAATTAGAAAAGCTGTATAGATTAAAGTCCACTTTCAGACTCCTCGAATCACCACATGGCTTCCGTTTTGATCTCCTTTGCCTTGATAATCTCCACAATCCACTGGGTTTGATTCAGTCATCTTTTTAATGGTATTCTAATCCATTTGCTCTTTGAGTTTTTGTAGAAGTCACAGTTCGTGGTCGCTGACACAAAAGAAAGCAGCCAGTGTATGACATTAAAGGTTTTGTGAACTTCTCCATACTTGAATGCACCCTTACACGGTGCTTATGCTTGGGGAAGTGCGTGTTTTTATCCTTGTTGTCATGGTGATTCTCATTCCTGCTCTTGCTTTCCTTCCTTAAACATTTTAGATGACATAAATTCTTCTTCTGGCCTTTATAACGGACATGACTGAATATCTACTAAAGTTGCTTCTTTCACCACCTGCGCTTTGAAATATGAACTTGGAACAGTATGTTTCTTTAATGGGGAGGGGTTGGACTCGGGTGAAATGCTTTATGTTTCATGGCCTGAAGAGGGGAAGGTCTAAAGTATAACTCAGTAGTCACATCATAAAGCATTAGAACTGTTCATCAAGTGTCTTAGTTGGAGTTACACAGGCACAGATGGGGAATGGGATATGATGCCATTGTATTTGTTTTATAATAAAAGGTTTGGAACCATGCAGGCAAGACATACAATTAAACTGAATGCAGGAACTCCTCAAGAGCACACTGTCAAATAATACTATTCTGCAATACATGCATACAGTCATATGATACATTGCTTTTGATATACAGTGCTTTTGATCATTAATAATGATTCTCTCACATATTGTTTGATGTTTTTTATCTTCTTAATAAATCTATTCAATATAGCTCAAACTGTAGATCATAGTGCACGAGCTGAAATATAATATAAAAGTCCTCTATATCTATATGATAGATCTGTGAGAGAAAAAGACTAAATTTTTTATTTATTTATAGAAAAAAATAACATCTTAGAGATTCGGAATGACAGTAAAAAATGACATTCGTTTTTATTTAATTTTATCTATCTATTTATCTATCTGTCTGTCTGTCTGTCTGTCTGTCTGTCTGTCTGTCTGTCTGTCTGTCTGTCTGTCTGTCTGTCTGTCT
>JAOTRC010000004.1:20473364-20483614 GCA_027497675.1 Cyprinella lutrensis
GTAATTTTTTCGGCCGTGATAATTTCCATTTGCATGCTTGTTAGTTTCTCTCTCTCTCTCTCTACCAAAAAGACTGGATGATAACTCTCGTTTCCTTAGTGTAGGAGGAGTGAACTAGAGCTTAGATTCTCTGCCCGAGCCCGAACTTGACCCGACCCGACATTTCCTGACACTATCCTCGGGCCGGGCCCTAGATATAGAGACGTGCGCTCCCAACACAATAGAGTGCATGGCATGGCACTAGATTTGATTGGCCGAGTGTGAGCGCGGGTGGTCACGCACTCAATCTGTGTGTGCAGGTTGCGGGAGAATAAAACGATATGCGGGACTCCCGCAAACTGGAGATATATATAAGAATAAAACAAAACGAATAGATATTTATTCATCTGTTGCAGAAAAGCGAAAAGAACAACTAAAGTCTTGGACTCGGATATGGCAAATAAAGTTCAAGTTACAAAATTTTTAAGGGGGGCTAATTCACTCATGTTCAGTGGAGATGGGAGGGAGGTAGGGGGGCAAAGCAACTCATTTGGGGGGGCATGGATTGCAAAATGACTTGTAATGCTCAGAGACATCTATTGATATGTTGCTGGAGAAATCCTGTGTTTGCATCCGTTTCATAATTTCGGTGGGCGGTGCTACAGAGGCAATGATGTAGAAGTAGGCGTTCTTCTGCAGAGGCGGTCTTTCGTTGCACTCTGACGTAATAATGCAACAAAATCTGAAATGAGTCATTTTCTGAGCTTGGTTTAAGTAAAAGCTGTTTTTGGACTAACAAGAAAGTTTTGATTTCTGAAATGTACAGGATACGTACAATGACCTTATATAAACTGGACTCTGGTCTCAAAAGCTACTATAATCTAGCTACCAAGGCAACATCACGAACAGATGATAACACTCACAGGATCAACAGTTCACACCTGAGTTGCACCACATGAGCAATGTTTCATAAACCCAGCTCTAGATAATCCAATAAAAGGCAAGAACATACAGTCAAGGGAATGATTAGATAGAGGGCAAAGAGAGTGAGAGTGAAAGACACTGTAAAGAAGTGGTACACCAGCTTCTGTGATGACCTAACGCCTCATGCAAACACAGTTAAACCCTGTGTATACAGAGCTTAGGGGCAGCAACAGTACATCACAACGCTAGGAGGAAACAGAGACGCGGTTTTCATTGAGCACTTAAACTGGTTTCCATTGAGCAATTCAAATGGTTTCTATGTCATCCTTTCATGAGAGAGACAAAATGATGCAAAGGTGATGAGGGGGAGACTGAACGTAACAGAGTTTCTGAAGGACCTACATTACACTGTTCTGGTTTAACTTTTGCATAATCCTAACGCAGGAGGTGAAACTGTGGAGAAGATGCAACCTTCAATTAGGTCTGGATTTTGCAGCAAAATATCCAAAAACCCCCAGGCCAATGTTTTGTAATATAACCCCAATGTTTCCAACTATTTGTAAATCATGAGAAAATTGTGATTTTAACCAAGGAAACGGGACATGTCAGCAGGGGTGAGGAGTCGCCAGTCAATGGCGTCATTTCCGTATTACCCTCGGTTTCCACCCGTACTGCCATAGTAACCATGGCAACAGACGTGGACAACTGGGTCTCTCGTTGGCAATCGTGCCCTGCTTCATACCACAGTCATGTTACAAACATAAATGTATTCACACATCCATTAAAAGATCCATCAGCTTGATGAGAAGATCCATCATTTCGCTTAATGCTTTGTGTCATCTATATATGCCTTTGTTATTGTAAGAGGTTGGCGACCCCTGGTGACGAAAAATCCTACATATTGTATCCTTAAACTATGTCTAATTAAGTAATGGATACCAAAAAAACTAAACAAAAAAAGTAATGGATTCCAAAAATTCAATAAAAAATAACTTCAACCACGTTTACTTTCACATGACAGTAGACTTGTAGTACTGCTGTAGAGTTGCAAGTTTGAGATCCAGACTATTTTTGTCCTGCTCTCCCCTCCTCTTTGCAATAATGTCCTATCACCCCATAAAAAGTGAGAGTAATGCTCTGATAGTGGGAAAAAGACATCCACACTTCAGTTGCCATGTCTCAAAGACTAATTTTGAAGGCCCTTAAGAAGCCTAAAAAGTAAGTACTTAAAAAATAATTACTCTGATGTGCTGTTTACACGTCAATTTTCCACCATTCAAAAAAAATTCAACGGCAACTAAGAGCCAAGTTTACGGATGTCATGACAAGAAAGGGAGCCCCGCACAGCCTGGATTGCTGTAATTGAATTGAGTCCATTAGGTAAATCAAAGACTCATAAAGCCGTCGCCTGACGTGCCTGCAGTTGCATATTAGCGATGTGGGCAGAGCTCCAGCGAAAGGCACAGTGCCATACAGCTGCCTCGGCACTGTGCGCGCACACAACATCACCCACAGGCGGCAGCCACAGTAACAAGCCTGAATGCAGCCATCTTGCACATCTAATCCCACGCATTCCCACTTTCTCACTCACACATGCTCAATCCCCAAGTGTGAAACCAGAGCAGCTCTCTGCCTGCCTGCCTGCAAGTAAGGGCAAATCGCTCTTAACACCAGACTTTGCCCCAGGGGCTAAATTTTTTTCTCTTTGTTAAGGGAAGTGCCCTTGTCCTCCCCCTTGCTCCTCATCTTCAAACAGGCAGACAGGTGAGGCCAGGGTCAGCAGCTCAGCTCCCTGCACCTGTGGGAGTAATAGCCCCTCATGGCCTCGTGTGAGCCGGACTCAACCCCTGGCCCAGCCCCAGGTTCTATGAGCCCATCAATACATCTCTCGCTTTATGAAGGGGGCTGTCAGTTTTTCCAATCCATCCAAAAAAAAAAAAGAAGGCAAACAGGGAGCAAGACAGGGAGCGTGTAACAACAGCTCATAGGTGATTTAAAAAGCAAGGAGCTTGAAATCCCCCTGCTTCCTAACCCCCTCCCATCCGCTACTGGATTCTGGAATCTTTTCCTGTTGGGTCTTGTAAGTTGGGCGACGAGGGATAGATGTGGCTTGGAGACATATACCCGAAATAAATCCCCCACTTTTCCACCTTCTAAAAATCACCATCCAGGAATATATCAATGGCATAAAAGGTCCAATTTTGTGAACTCAATACAGTCTAAGATTGGATCTAGCAAAGTGTCAGCAAAGTGAACTGAAGCACAACGCTCAGAGTGCTTTGTAATGAGTAACGGGCTTCACTGATTTGTAAAAAATCTCAAGAAGCACTCCAGAAGACGCTTGTCAAAACTCCTGGTCAGAAAGTGATACTTCAAAGTGGATGGAACTTTAGCAAGAACCAACTGAGAGAGTAAACTATGGGTTATTAAACATTTGGATTTTTTTGCCCAAGGTTCAGCTCCAGGTTCCAAAAGAAAGGTTAAGGGTTCTTAATGGAAACAGACATGGCAATGAAGAACCTTTATATTTTAGAGAGTTGGATTCAGCTTGTAAGATGATCACTGGTAAAGGGGGAAAAAATCATTCAGCATTCATCATATTAATTTGAGATCCTCTAAGAGAAGCATACTGATGCTGAAACAGGGCCAGATTGAAAATCTTGCTGTTGTCTAAATGGTTTAAGAATTTAGGAGGTGAGTGCGGTCAAAATAAGATCGTTTGTTCTCTCAGAGAGGAAACCGAGACAGCACATCAAAATACATCAAAAGCTCCAGGAACCCTGGGAACATGATGCCACCTCACGCAGGAAAGGCGGCAAGGCCAGACAGGCCCACGAATTCCTCCCTGCTATTTGAAAAGGCATTGGAAATAGCCAGGATTCAATCCAAACTCATGTTCTTTGCATATCCCTTCAGGATGTGGCAGAAATCACAAGACTGGATCAAAAAGGGTGGCAAATGCACTTACAAAAAAACACTATACTGAGTAAATTGTGTATACACAGAACAGACAATGTAGTGTGTTTATACTTAACACACATTGGCAAACCTCTGGCCTGAAATCTACACAAACATGCTTTTGATTTAACCCATGTACACAAAAAATGACAATACTGTACATACTGTGAAAAAAATGAATATAATATGATACTGCACATGATCAAGCCATTATGATTCCTGTAAACTTGTGCCAAATAGAAAAACCTTTTTTTACACTTCAAACTTAAAACAAAACGCACCACATTGATGACAGGATGAAAACAGCTGGGTCTGAAATTATTTATAATAAGAAACAGTTTCTGCCCCAATTCAAAACATAAAATTTTATTTATTAATAGAGTCATACAAATGCTCAATGTGTCTATTAATCAGCAATATTCAATGTATTGTTATGGATCTTTCAATAGATTAAACATTTGATTATGAATCTTTTTAACAAATTTTTAAAATCCATATCAAATATTTTGCTTTAAAATGTGATGTAATGCATTTTTAAAGCGCAATTGTCACACGAAGCACAATTATTGTGCTAAGTCTCAAAAAAAGTAAGCATTTTCAAAGTGAAAAGTTATATTTTAAAGTTTTTATGTGCTAACGCAATTTACACTATTAACATTTAAGTGATCTCATATTTGATCACTTTGGCAGCCCTAATTGTTACTTTTTAATAAACGCAGCCATTGTTTTTTCATATCATGGCAACCATTATTAACAATCCAAGACCTGTCACTACAGCGTCTCTCTCTTTCATAAAGACTGACTGCACCTTAATAGAGTGACCATGTGTTTTGTGCAGTGGCAACCACTAGGGCACTGATGCATGCATGCATGCCCAGACTTGCTTTTATTAGCATAACAGCCACTTCTTGGGAGGTCATGCTTGTGTTTTCCCTAAGTGCTGGTTATCCACCAGGCAACGTCATGCTTTACAGCACAGGAATCCACTCTAAGGATTACCCAACGCCAAGCATCGGGCTTGAACAGTGGAGGGTCAGACATCTACGAGGACTAGAGGACATGCTCACAGGACCAAAAAAAAACGTACTGGTCTTTACATTCGGGCAGATACAAAAGCCGATTGAGCACTCTTGCTGGTTAACATGGTCCATTTCTGTCCTAAAGTCTTAGTCTCTTAAAACAGGCAGAATGTATAAAACATCTGTCTTTGCAAAGCTTTAATGCTTTATTGACTGCTAAACATATTCTTGGAAGATATTTGTTAAGTTATGGGATAAAATCACAAGCCATCATGCTTTTTCCTGTCCACTGCAAAGACATTTACGCAAGTCATCCTGATCAAAAGAGACAGTGCCCACTAAACATTTAGAGAGGCCTCTTAGATACACAAAGACATACTTCATTTAGAAGGCAGAGTGGCTCTTTATGACTCAAGACAGTGTATGGGTAGTTTGACCATTGTGTCTAAGCACACACTAACCTGGGCGGCAGGGCCATTACCTCACTCTCTGTTATCACAGTAATGACAGCACAGGGATTTACATGTGTGCGAGTCGTGTGTCTGCACGAGATCAAGTCTGAGCATGTCAGTCGTGCCTCCACAAATTGCTGCTTTAATCAACAGAGTGTTTAACAGTAACCAGGGCTGAAGACATGACAGACAGCAGGCAGTGTGCAGCCAGGAGCTCTCTCACACTGTCTCCCACACTGTGAAGGGCAATTAAGGGTTCAAGCCTCAACAGAGGCAGGAACAGGAAAGAAATGAGAGGGAGTGTGTGAGAAGAGTGTGTGAAAAGCTATCAGTACCCTTTTCTGAACGAATATAATTTAATAGGATAGCAAATAGGATTGAAAACAGTGGAATTATAACCACAGACACCTAACACTGAAGTACAAATGGTTTTGGCCCTTAAAAAAATTTAGAATTCAAATGTGTGAGGAAATGCCAATCAGAGCAACACAGTAAGTGGTTTTTTATGAGCTACGCAAAGTTGTCAACAGAGCTCAACTACACATACGCTGAAAGTAGTAGTAAAATAATGAGGGTTGCTTCTTTCACTTAGTTCTCCATGAGTGCGACCAAAGGAGAAACCAAACCTACCACAGGGTTTTCATTGCCCCATCTTCTTTGTGACCATCGGAGCCACCTGATAAAATAAACTTTTGCCAAATCCCATAGGGATTCGTATGTTTGTGGACGGAAAACACATTTTTCTGATTGACACATGCCGTGATTGCAATTCTCTGTTCATCTTTTAAAAAATTAATGCGCTGTTGGTTTCTTTTACAACAGACGCGATAGCAGAATCTATACATCTCAATAATCCAGCTGCAGTCAACTTTAAGGTCAACCTAAGCGCTCTTTGATAACGTAATGATTCCGTAACTGCAGATCAGCTGCTCATCATCGTATGAAGGCAGACCTGGCAATTTGATTGGCCCAACTAATGGCCCAACTAATTATGAACCAATCATATTTATGCCTCAATGGATCAAGTCCAGACCGAACTTCCAGAAAAAAGTTGTGGGCGAGGTTCGGACTGGCATCCGGGCTAGAACAAATGTAGACCTGATTGACTATTCTGACTGCTTATTACAATAAAAAATATTTAAAAAGTTTTTTTTTTCTTAAACATTAAAGGGGAGGGGGGGATCAATCAATTAAACTGTTGCTGTATTGGGCAGGGGGAGTATTCATGTAAAAAAAAAAAAAAATATTCCTAAATTTTATAAATGGACCAAGAAAAATGGAAATTTAATGCTGGAGTGAAATTTGATAAATGGATAAATTACCCACATGGACCAAAGGAATGGTCTCTTAAGTGCAAAACAACACTGCCCTCTGGTGGTCGACCTGTCTTACTGATGTTTCACTAACTGAATGAAGGGAAAGTATGAGGCTAAACTTACTGAGGTCTTCTGCCAACTGAACCCTCCTGCCTGTGATCAGCTGGACTTTCTTCTCGTTGTCCTCTCCAAAGTCCTCTAATACTTCTTTAACGTTCTTCTCCAAGCGCCGCACTGCACACAAACACACACAACAAATGCTTTAGTTGTTTGACCATGGAATAGAAATGCTACCAGTAGTCTGTCACTGTTCCCTCTCACTGAAGCCTGTTTAATTAGTAATGAGAGACAACCAAAACTGAAGACTCTGCAGGAAAGCTTACCTTCGGTGTTAGTGAGCTGCTGTCGAAGAGTATTGCCTGTGATGGCCAACATCCTCTGGATCCTCCAGAACAGAACTACATCATTGCACTCAAGCTGGAACACAGAGAAATACGCAAAACTATTAGCAAAATTTAAGCTTTTAGAGAAAAACAGCTTACAGAAATACTGTATAAAAAAACTATATAAAGTAAGGAAATACCAAAACTTTTCAGTCTTTGGCTGAAAGAGCGAGAAAAATTCTATGATGATAATTCAGCTCAGTGATACAACGAGAGCAAATTACTTTTGCTTTGTTATGGATAATTCATAATTTCTGGTTTTTCTTTTTAAATAAATTCATAATTTTGAAGTACTGAAAACAGACACCAATGGTGGTTGTACAATTGTGATTAATTAAATGTTAAAATGCATTTGATTTATTTACACTTACAAATGCACTTACAAATGCTTAATTTTGTTGTATCTATTGGTTTTCTATAACCAATAAAAATATAAATAAATAAACAAGCATATATAAATAAATTGAATCAAACATTTCATACTAAAAAAAAAAATAAAAACTTCTAAATTTTACTATAAAAAGGCATCTTCTCTACCTCAGAATCTACAAAGTGTCGCTGGTAATAGTAGAAACCTCGCCGGCAGAGGTTACAATGTGATAATGCCTTTTGCAGGAAGTGACGTCGATAGAGCTGGTGCCACGTGTCCTTGATCTACATAGAGAAATCGGTTATATACACATTAGTATAAAAAAGGCATACAATTCAGATGTGCAGACAACGATGCTACATATTTTCACTCAGGGTCTCACTGACCAGTACAGGGTCCACCTCCACTCCTCGGCCCTCCAGGTTTTTGCGTACTGTAGTGACCTCATCATTTGCCAGGTAAGCAGTGTGATCTTCATGCAGCTTCAACAGACGCTCTAGCTCATTTTTGGTTTCATTACGGATGTGCTATAATTAGAAAAGAAAATTATGATGACTGTTGACTCTCTTTTTTTCACTAGTACCTAGGCTCCATGATCATAAAAACTATATATATATATATATATATATATGACTGTGGACAAATATGTAGTTTTGTCTGTCGAACCTGCTCTGGTGATCGATTTTTCCAGCTCAGCCACCTCTGCTTCCAGTCTGGCCCGACCATATCTGCTATTACTGACTCAGCTGCAACACAGGAAGATGAGTCACACACTCCATGCACAGAGAGACAAGAAATGTTTTTATGAGGGGTAGACATACTGTCTTTAAGACGAGACATTAGTGTTTCCTCCATGAACTGAATAGCAGCGTCCCATTGGGGCTTGTCTGTGATAGAACGATCCTCCAAAGCGTTGTGTTGAATCACTCTCTGTACCAAACATACATGAGTAACATTTACCAACACCACTCAAGAAACCTTTGATTGCTACATTAGCAAAATAATATTGAACTTATGGTGTTTATGCATGATATTTACCAAGCTGTCCATGGCTCTTTCATTCCACTTGTGTCGTTTTATGCTCTCATCTTTGACAGCTTCCTTAAGCTTATCAAAGATGTCATCCTGATCTTTCCCTTTGTATTCTGCCATGAAACGGGCAAACTCCTCCTGCAATGTTTCCCAAGCAACCTGAGTATGAAAGAAAAGAAGATAGGTTTAAAAACTGAACGAGAGAAATTGTATTTCCACATGGTGTTATACAGCACTGTATAGTATGGGGTCAGTAAAAACTTGTTGCTTTTTTTTTTTAAATTAATACTTTTATCCAGCATTAAATTGCCCAAAGTGACAGTAAATGTTTTTACATTGCTGCAAAAAATAAATAGTATTTCAAAAATTTCAAAAAATACTACTGATTTCTGAAGACTAGAGTAATGGCTACTGAAAACTTGGATTTGCCACCAAATAAATAAATAACATTTTAACAAAAAACAAAATAGAAAAAGTTATTTTAATCTAATACTATTAGATAATATTACTGTTTTACTATAATTTTGATCAAATAAACGCAGTCATAAGACACTTCTTTACAAAAAAAAAAAAAATTAAAGATCTTACAGATCCCAAACTTCTGAATGGTAATATAATATCATATAAAATTTAGAAGAGAGCAAAGGGAATGTCAAAAAAAACATCTTTGTAAACAAACAAATTTTTTACATTTCGCATGAACAGTCTTTTTCTTTACCTGATGATTTGGTAAATGTAACTACTAAATATCAGCAATCAGCACAAATAGAATAGCAGTGTTTCACTAGCAGTGATTACCTCTAGTGCTTTATGAGGAAGTTGTTTATCAGTCCACTGCTTGAGTTTAATGTCTACAGTGGTGTTGAAAGTGCCTGAGTTCATGGTCTGGGCAGCAGGCAGGTAGATGTTCTCAATGACGTGTGTTGAGACCCTTTCCCAAAGCTTTTTCTGTAAGATGGACTCCCTACAAAGACAAATTGCATGTACATGACAACTACTATCAAATAGAGACCAAGAGCAGAATTAACAATGTTAATTATGCTGTTTTCAGTCCCTTCGACCATCAAATAACATCAAAAATGTACTTGATAATTCTAAACAGTCATGTGGAAAGAAGACAAAGATGAGATTATTTTCATGGCCAAGCTCATTTATCATAAAAGGCACCATATTTCATAGCTTCCTGTTTGCTTTGTTCTATCGTGGCACATCAATATACACACATCTTCAATAACACCAAACTAGCGCAGCCCAGAGAAGCCACCCTCCAGCTATTCATCATGCCATTGATTTGAGAGAATGGTGGAGCACACTGGGCCGCCTACAAACATCTGATCTATTTCATTTAGCTTGCTCCTCTGGGTTTTGGGATCATAACTCCAGTTACAGCTTGCAGCTCTACATTCTGATGGTAGAGTCAGCCCTGAAGCCATGAGATGGAGAAGCTGAGTTTAAAGTCAGTCAGCCAACAATGAGTCAAAGAGTGAGTATTTCTCATTTGTTGTGCTTTTTGATGGACAGGATATTTGATACTAACACAATACAACATGTTCAATATCATCCATGGTTTTTGACCTTGGATGTGTGATATCAAAAGATATGTTTGGCAAACAATTAATATCATACAATAAAATATCATGTATAACATGTATAAAATATAG
Source organism: Cyprinella lutrensis (assembly GCA_027497675.1). Classification (NCBI taxonomy): domain Eukaryota; kingdom Metazoa; phylum Chordata; class Actinopteri; order Cypriniformes; family Leuciscidae; genus Cyprinella; species Cyprinella lutrensis. Next base: position 20,483,519 of record JAOTRC010000004.1, read on the forward strand.
GGTTGTCAAACGTTTAATCGCGATTAATCGCATCCAAAATAAAAGTTTGTGTTTACATGATATATCTGGGTGCAGTGTGTATAATTTATATCATAT
>JAOTRC010000004.1:20559021-20579141 GCA_027497675.1 Cyprinella lutrensis
GTCCGCCCGTCCGCCCAGACATACATCCATACATCCATCCATCCATCCATCCATCCATACATCCATCCGTTGTCTTTATATTCTTAAACTGGAGCCCACAATAAATCCTCTATTTTTCTAACATGAGGTATGAGTATCGAACCAACCTCTGGTTTTTCTTTCCAGCTGAAAAAGGTAAATTTAAAATAGCAGAAAAACACTTGTGCCCTACTGTGACCCCTTCCTGTAATAAAGAGATGAAAGGGAGAGAGAGAGAAAGAAACGAGAAAGATGGATTAATTACCACAGTCAGTTTCCACTGTCTGTCCAGGGGAATCTCTATAGGAATGTAGGTCCACCCAGACCCCTGCTGCTCCCTCCATCTGTTCAGCACTGCTCACTCCCTCAACAGTAGGCATATCAAAAGGTGCATCGTTTCTGATGTGCCTTAATTTCAGGGAGAGTAGAGTGTCAAGGATGCGGGGAGGTTGTCTTCTGGCGTGGAGATGAATCGTTTCGCTACCATACGCTTCACTGTTACATCAGTTGCATTTGCTCATTTATATAATATTTTCATTTAATGTTTATTTCTTTATTTATTTTTAAAGGCTAGATTCGGTCTGTCGTCAATTTACTTTCACCTTCCGCACACAATTCACAGAAGGGATGAGATCAGGAGATCAACAGTACCAGCGAACCCTGTAAGAATGCGTGAATTTTCTTTATACAACCGCATCACAAGTAATTTCCAAGTATTTGCAGAATGTCATTTTAGATGGAAACTTGTGGGGACACCGTGTTACAAATGCACAGAATCTGAAAATGAGACATTCGAACTGCAGGTGGCCTCCAAAGATGACTGAACGTGGTGACACTACAAGGTGACATATTTCCAGGTCATTGTTTGATGAAGTAGATGGGGAAATGAAGGTGTTGATCATAAGCAAAACATATATTTTATGACCAGAAAGTTGTTCTCTAAGCGGCTATACTGTATATTGAATTAGTTGTATTTTTTTTTTTTTTTTAAAAAGAGAGAGAGATTCAAGTTGTATCGGCAAATGCGCACAAGATGTAGAGCTCATAATCTAACATCCAATGATGGGTAACGAGCAGACTTTGCTAAAAAAAGGATTTTATGACAGCGTCTCTATTTATCTCAAGTTAAAATGTGATGCTAATTTGGAATTAAATAATTCAATGTGAAGAGAAAACTATTTGAAGTTTGCCCTTGTGAATACCCCATGCTAACTTTTTCAGTAAAGATTGATGGACCTCTATGTGCCAGATCATTTGGAACTGAAATAGGAACATTTGCACACATGGATGATCAAACTAAAAGGAGACCCCCTTCCTTTTTTTTACATACACCGGGAGCTAAATGTTTTTCCACATCATTTTAACCTAAATCAGTAATGAATTTTACAATCCACCGCCTTTTCCCTCTTCCTTTTAACAATTCCTAGACTTGTGCTATCATTGACTGGCAAGCAGAAATCTCTTGGGATTACAGTACTTTGTTTAATAAATGTAGCCAATAATAGAATCACAATCTATATTGAGATGCGCAATATGAAATATACAACATCTAGCCGTTTAATATTCATGATCTTCAAGATGATGGTTTAAATATTTATAATATTTTGAATATCGTCGAATATCATCAGTATTCAGAGACGTGAGTCAGCCGAGCCCCAGCAGTAATCACCTGGCTGAGAGGTTTAAGTTATAACTTTATGATAACAGAATAGGTCATTTAGCAGTTCTTTGTAATTCCCTGTGGTCATTATATGCAATATATTAAAAGGAGCTCTAACCGAAGGTGATGTGGGCTTTGGCATAAATGTATTTGGAAAAAATGGAAAAAATGAACGCGGTTATTGAAGAGCTTGAAAAGACGAACAATTTGATGCGGATTCTGTCATAAATGGGACGTTGGTAAATTTGTTGTCTTGAATGCAACGTGACCCAGGTTAACACGTCACTTTTGTTGTCACATTATCCGTGAACTTGCGAACAAAGGAATGCAGCTGAGACAACATGAACACAGAGGAGACGTTGAATGGTATTCTAAAAACAATACCAGTCACGTAAGTAGAGAGCTGACTGAATTGTGTGCATGGAATATCAGGCCTTATTGTAATGCCAACTGCAATACGTGTTTTGAAAAAAAAGAATTACTACTATAGAAGGAGGACAAAAGTACCAAATCAAATCTTATCCCTGGCGCTTGTTTTCATATGAGCGAGGTGTGATCACAGAAAGCATGTTGAATATGAAACATTCAAGCCTTCATTCAAAGGCCGTCCCAGAGGGCGCATAACTGCCTGTGTCATCTACGAGTATCTTTGTATCGCACTAAGACGCCGAGGTCCCCCTGCAGAGGAAAAAAAAAAGAGAACTTGGTTGAAATGCATCAGCTGCATTTAAATGAAGCCAAAATAAGGAAATCAATTCAGGTGGTAAACTGAATTTACCACATGGAAACACCAGCATACATATAAATTGGCAAGTAAAAATGCAGTGCATCTCCTGAATCGGCTCAGTGAAGATGAAATGGACTCCAACCGGCTCTTCAACTATAGCACTATATGGCTATTTACTTATGCTCTGATTGTGTATCTGCAGATATTGGACCCTTACCACAGGGACCCCACTGGAATTGGATAGCATTTCTCCTCACACAAACATGTTCACCTCCATTGCTTCTGGTCCGCGGTGGCTCGCCGAAATTGTCAGGAACTACAAATGAAAGCTTGCGCTTATGTGGCATGAGAAGCGGCGGACAAAAACAACATGGGTGGATAAAGAGTTCTCCTGAACGTGAGGTGCGAGTCCCACCTTTAAACGGCTTTCTGCATGCCTGGAGGCCCTTTATCTGGCCTGTCTGCCTTGCCCCATCACTTCTCATTATCTTCTGCTGAATATCACAATCTAGCCAATTCCAGACTGAATAAGTTGCATCCTGCTTTCTCCTAGGGTTTATTTGCCAGCCACAGGAACGAGAAGGGAAGAGCCGAGATATTGCTGGTCATTTCCTGAACTACTCACAGCTCTCAGATGTATTTTATTTCCCGTTTTAATGAGCCCCTTGACAGCTACCGCTAAAAATGCTTGCAGTGTGAGCTCTGGCTTGGTCACTGTGTATCTCTGTATAAAGTGGAAAGAGAACTGCTAATCAAAGATATGATCTTGCACAGAGAGCTACTTCATTGTTGTTGTTTTTTCGTCTTTGGACCAATTATCGATCGGAATTAGGTATTCTGAAATGATCAGGCCACACAAAAGACCTCAGTATTCGAAAAGACTGCTGGAGGGCAGTCCTTCTTGTCTTTGCATGTGAGAAGGTCACCACATTCATATGAATATATTGATCTTTGCTAAATGTGTGACATGGCCTCTTTAAATAGCTTCCTGCTCCCTATTCACAGAGTGCCAAAGTTGGTAGAAATGTACAGTAAGACGGTGAATATTCATTCTAATGGGGTAACTCACATTACTGAAATTCAAACCTTATCTCACGATGAATGTAAGGTGATTTTGTATTCATGATTCGTACTATGTGAATCATACAAAAACGGACAATTATAAAACAAAAATGGTAAGCACAAAGATCCACTCCTCAAAAGATTACAAAACCGAGTGAATTATATGAAATCAAAGGAATTCATCTGAATTAGCCACCAATTCGCTAAAATGTAAAATAGTTACGAATTGTGATGAGATTGTGTTGAGATTTCAGTGAAATTTTGTAGCCCCAAATATTAGTTGTCTATAATAGTGTAGCCTACAGCTCACACAAAACAAGCAACTTTCTGAAACACGAATCAGATTGACCAACTCGAACCGCTTACCTACGTTGAAAAACTATTGTTTAACCCTCAGGCAAAGTTTTCTATTGTGGGGGGAGGGGGGTATGGTTTGTGAACACCATTTGCCTCATGCAGCGCAACACGTCTCCTTTGCATAGAGTTGATCAGGTTGTTGATTTTTGGCCTGTGGGATGTTGGTCCACTCCACTTCAATGTGCAAAGTTGCTGGATATTGGCAGGACCTGGGAAACTCTGTCGAATACGCCAATCCAGAGCATCCCAAACATGCTCAATGGGTGACAGTGAGTATGCTGGCAATGCAAGAACTGGGATGTTTCGTGTAAAGATCCTTGCAACATGGGGCCGAACATTATCATGCTGCAACATGAGGTGATGGTTGTGGATGACTGACACAACAATTTGCCTTATTCACCGAGCAGCCATTTTGAAAACGCGAACGCCGTTGAAGGGTACACAAACCCAGAAGTTTGACTCCGACGCAGCAGCACCAGCAATGGAAACTCCAATGGGGACCACCAATTTTTCCTGTCTACCCGACTTAATGATGCAAAATGTGGAGCAGTGGGCCAGTACCAACTGCAACACCCCCTGGGCTGTGTTAATTAAACCAGCTTGCTAAATGTTCATTATGAGTTCATATTGTCACGGTTTGGGGTTTGTTTCTTGTTCCTGTTCTTGTCTGTCATGTGATCCCCTTTTCTAGTTATGTGAGTCACAGCGGCGCAATGAAGGATGTCACAATTCAAAGGCTGCATCCTCCGAAGGTCGCATTTGAAGGTCAGGATTAAGTCACCATGGCGGGTGAAGGCTGTTCCAATTCAATTCTGTATCATTTTTTTCATCATCAGCCACAACTCTTTTGACAGCTGATAACGGGCTGCGCCGAGTAAGTCTCATCCCAAGACGTCATATAACTGATGTCTTGGGACGTCTTTTGACCATATGTCAACATCCATCTTTTTAGGGTACCCTTTAACATCGGTTAGATGACGTTTTCGGATCCTAACCCTACCCCAGACCTAAACCTACCCCGTCACCTAACTGACGTCAAAGGTAAAGCTTCATGACGTCCCAGGATCGTCATGTAACTGACGTTAAAGGGTACCCTAAAACGGCGGATGTTGACGTATAGTCAAAAGACGTCCCAAGACGTCAGTTATATGACGTCTTGGGATGAGACTGTGTTAGTCGAGTGGAGTTACAGAAATTTGACGTCTCGGCTCTGATCTGACACAACACATCATAGCCTCTCTATCCTTTCTGAATTGTTATTACATAAATGGGTTGCACAAATGGCTTGCTCTGCTATAACCTGCACAACCGACACTGTAGGGGTACTCTGCTCCTTTTTCTCCGGTAAGTGACATTCCACTAATATTTCACATAGTTAGCACTATTTAGCATCAATGTTTGTGGGGAGTGGCACTGCAACATTTAGCATTAAATCGCCTCAGATAAGTTAGCGTCCGAGGTACTTTACCTATGGTTATAACTGACGTTTGAAACACTGTAAATGCGTCTGCCAAATGAATAAATGTAACATGAGAATAGACTGATCTGCGAGCTAGTTGGTCCAGCCCGTTTTCATCCCAAGGCAACATATACGACGTTTTTGCCAAAGTGTAGACATCCAACACTCATGGCACCCTTTAGCGTCAATATGAGACGCAGATATATATGGATATGAGTGATTAATTGCGATTAATCGATTTCACAGCACTAATACAAATAACATCAAAATTAGAATAAAATGAGTTCTAACATAAGCTTACTGAATGTCTGTTTGCTTTGTAGCCTACTCACCAAACCTTATAGGCTACTCATTGTTTCAGTATTGAATTAGTATGGACATTCAGCTCAAGGCAATGGATCTAAATTGCATTTAGGCTGAGCTCTGATAAAGCTGTTCTAGGTCTAAGTGCACTGTGGGTAGTCTACCTTTCCACGTGAGAGGGTCGGGCAGATTAAAACCTGCTTTGAAATCCCAGTCTTCCGCAGCACTATCTGCAGGGGAAACTCAGCCTCTGTGATCACTGACTTTAAATGAGATGTAAAATTAACTTCCAGTCTGGAATATGAAGGTCAGACTCTTGAAGTCGTTCTTTCACTGAAACACTGTCTATTTTCTTTGGAAAGATTCCCCTCGGTATGTGTTGTAATTTAGAGAAAGAACCTGACTGTAGTTTCCAGCATTTCTTTTTTTGTTGTTGTTGTCGTGTTCAAAATATTTGAGCTAGAGATAATTTTAATTAACCAAATGATTAATTGGAATAAAATAGAATTCTCTTTTCTTTTCTTTTTTTGAAATCAAAAGTCTTCCAAGTTTATACTTTGCAGTCACAAAGTTCCAATGTCTTTGTAATGTTTTTAATGTTTAAATCAAAGAACTGCAAGACTCCAATTAGGTTTGTGATGGGCAATATCCTGTTGGCATCCACTGTCACTTTTTGATGATGCCAATTGAGCATAATGCAGGATAAAATTTTCTTTTTCATTTTGGCAGAACAATAGCTGTCAGTGTGGTGGATCTTTTGCATGGATAACTAAATGCATCCCATGATCTTCCACCTGTAGACCATCTCTATTTTAAGAAATGAAGCATTTTGATGAACATATTAATGTTCTGAATACAGAACATCTTTAAACTACTCTCATTATGCATTAATTATATCTTGCCTGCCATGTCTCCATCTACTAATCAAAAGTGAAAATATCATCAAAATGCCATCTTGCTAATCAAAAATGTAATATCATTTGTGTTTATCTTCGCTGTATAAACAATAAAAATCATTTCATGCTTTTATTGCAGCATTTACTAAGGGCAGAATCCTTATAAGTCTCTGAAACTAATAAAATTCGACTTAAATAACTTCAGTCGTTCTTGACTTGGTATCTTACAGTTTCAAATTTTGTTATGCATTTATTTGCCAAACAGCATATCTACAAAGAATAATACCTGAAATGGATTTCACCAACCAGATCAACCAGTCAACATGCAATGTTTAAGAGAAGGTTGTCTCTAATGACCTTATTTGTCACTGTTTGATGCATCTTAAAGGTCATTCTTGGATCTTGAGATTAATTGAACGTATAAATCAAATACTTCAAAGCTTGCAGGCCATGATGTCTGCTTGGAAAACATATACGTCTTCTTTAAAAATAGCAAATTATTACAAAGCATTATTATTATTAAATCCATCAGTTTAACTAAAAATGTTCTCTACAGGCCAAAATGAAATAAAGTGAAATTTCGTTTAATCCTGTCAATCACAGCCGAAGAATATAAAAAAAATATAATTTACCTCATGTTAGTGGCGTTCCTGCAGCTTTTTGAACAAATCAGTTGAATGCATGATTCAATGACTCATTTATGATGATTAGCGCCAAATGAGTAATTGCAAAAACCAAAAGTCCCAGGCCTAATAGATCAGCACTTTAGGACTGGCATTCAACCAATTAAATTTGATGAAGATTTTTATCTGAACAGGTAGTCAAGTCAAGTTCCAGAAGTAAAAATTCTATTCATTTTCTCAATAGAGACATTTTTAACAATAACTTTTAGACCTTTAAAGACATACCTGTTTGGAACTGAAGGTTCCTAATCAATGTGCATTGTTGAAACCATCACTTTGCAGTTGGTTTTTACTGAAAGTGTGACTTAGAACAGCGTGCAAGAGAGTGATTATAAATATACCAAGGCTGTAAAAGTTTATTTTTTTTCCAAGTGATGCCGTTTAAAATCCCTAAAAATGCATTTAGCAACTTGTTAGCAACTGCCTTGAAGACACATAAAAGCTTTACAAAAATATTGAATGAGGCATATTGATGTACTTTATGTCGTAGAGTAAAATGTGAAAGCGTCTTGAGCTTGTGTTCACCGCAGACCTTATTATTTTAGCCATTTAACCAAAACCCCATTCAAAAAACCAATTGAGTTCAGGATGATGGAAACTGAAGTGCTAAAATGCTTCCGCGTTTTGGCCTAAAAAGTAATTTCATATCCGTAGACACTATGTGACCTAAAATGTCCTCCGGGCACGAGCTCAACTGCCACTCCAGGCAAAATACCGTCTTGCCGCCCACTTTCACACTCACAATTAAACACATTCTTTGAGATTCTGTTTTTTACCCAATTTCGCAATGTTTCATTCTTTAATTCTTTAAAGTAAAATGAAAATCAGCATGCAACCACTAGCTGCAAGAAGAGTGGGTTTGGGGGGTGGGGGGGGGCATTTATTGTATAATCATTTGTTGTACAATAAATGTGAAGAAAGTGAGAGAATCCACTTCTGCTTAAATGTTTAACTAATGAGTGATTATATAATGAAGGTATTAATCAATATTGTTCCTTCTAATTATCAAATGAGTTTGATGACTTCTCTAAGCTTATAAAAAAATTAGTTATAGAAATACTAGTGTGATTACTGAAATGTTCTTTCATGGATTCTCTATGTCTGTATTTGATATCTGAGAGCTAACTGAGGGTCTGGCTCATGCAGGAATGCAGTAACAGATTAAGTATTAACTCTTTTTGTTTGAGAAAGGTCTTCAACGTGTCAACTTATATCTGTTCTTCTATCTCACCATGACAACTGGTCACAAGGGTCATTGGAACCAATAGTTTAAGTGACCATTTCTTAGTTAAAGCATTTACTTTACTGGTCTAAAGTGTACTCTCATTGAGATAAATAACATGTTATCTGGATGTTTTGGGAAGAGTCTCCTGTTTATTGTTAGAGCCCGACCAAATCCAACCTTGAATAAGCTGTGTGTGTGTTAGTATTCTTGGTTACTGGTCAAGGAACAAGTGGTGTTATTGGCGATTGACTGACTTGTTTTCTTCGACGTCTTGGTGCCTCGACACACAGTCTTGTGACCTCGGAGGGACACTCATACCTAACTCAGGGTCCTGCTGGCAGCCGTACAGACTATGGAGACGTGCTACTGCCTCAGCCTATGTCTGGAAATTTATTATGTTTATCTATTTCTTAGCCAGTCAGAATCGTTCAGCCTGAAGCAATGACGTAGATCTTTAGGATATAATTGCTGGGATCTTTGTAACTGTAAGCAAAGCGGCCTACAAACTCCTTGTGGGTCTTGAATGTGACTTCTACCTGATGAAACTGCAAACTATCTTCAATAAAAAAAAATGTCTTCAATTTATTATAATTCTGACTCTCGTCTTAAATTGACTGCACTTCTAACTCCTGGTCTTCATTAATCATATCTAGTCCTTGGGTCTTTAACTTTAAAAGTGCAAAAATACCAAACAAATGTCCACAAAATAAATAAAATGAAAAATGAAATATCTCTTTTTTCTTGCCGCCGTATAGTTCGCCTATAGGCACACGCCTGTCCTCTGACTACATAACATCACATTTATTGTTGAGTGCACAGCTTATTCTTGAACTGCTCATGTCAAGCATGTAACCGATGTCATGCAAGTGTGAGGAGAAAAACATTGTGTGATATAAGCCTTCAGCCATGCAGGCACTTTTGGGTAGCTCTTGCATGAAGAGATGAAAGTTTCCCTGACTAACATTGTACGTTATTCTTCGAATCGCTCGCATTCTTTTAGGCATACCGCTTGTTTAGTACATGGGGGTAAAATAATAAGGACTATGGAATCTAAATGTGCTTTTTTTCTTATAAAGGTATTTGGCTAGACAGCACAAAACAAAAGAGCCTGCCACTGGTAGAATCCTGGGCGTCATTTATCTTGTCCATTATTTCAGGTGCTGCATTGTGTAAAAGTGTGAAAGCTCCCATTTCCCTCACATCTTCACAGAACTGTGTTGAGGATGGGGAGTAATAATAATCACAGCTTTCATGCATGAGCAGATAGACTCAGTTCCGTGTGCTTGAGAGAATTTCAAATGTCATTCTAGTTATTAAGCGAGGGTTTTGCTGTATTGTTTTGTTGTATGGGTGAACGAGCTCAAACCTGTTACCTCAGCCGTTGAGACTGGGGGCAATTGTAATTTAGGGAAATTGTGACACACCAAATTTCTTCAATCAAAATATAACAGTGATGACACTTGGCAAAGTTCTCTGTCCGTCCATCTTCCATCTCTCGGTTGTTGATTAAAAGTTACCATTAACCACACTGTTGTTTTTCACTATCTGTAACTAACAACAACAAAAAAATCACTGAATTTAAAAATGCAATGCCTAAAATATGTAATAAACATAATTTGATTCAAGTAATAAGTTGAATAAAAGCAAAAACAGTCCCTAAAGGTGAAAACTATTCTAAAATATGAATAATGTAAAAGCACTGATATTATTAGTTTGCTCTTATTTGAGATACATTGGTCTGATAAATTTAATTTATCAAGTTACAGATGTCCCCAACTACAATGGGTCCCATAATTGGCCGAGTGCAATATAATATTATATGATCACGTCTAGTTATTTTGGCACACATAAATGTTTTTTTTATGCCAAAAGATGGCAATCAGTAGTCTGAGAGTTATGAAGAAAAATATAAAACATTATAATTGGCCCCAGCCTCTCACAGCAGGTGCAAAATACCAATATGATTGCATTTTTTTTTTCTTTTTAACGTCTGGTTTATATTTTTTTTTTTGTCTTTGTTATTCCCATTTCCAATATTATCAATGTAGTTGTTACTTTTCCAAAAAAAAAAATGTTTGAAGTGTATTTAATATGCATGTATTCTTGCCCTATTGGAGGCATGATGCTAGAATCAACTAGTAATGAGTGTTTGGCTTTTGGCAGCATAAATGATTAGCACAGACCAACTATGCCAGTCCAATTTAGATACAGAATGGAATGAAGGGACTTTGGTTGCCATTAACGCTAATGACGTTCAGGCAATTATATCCAAACCGTGTCTTTCCCAATTGAAAGGCAAATATGCAACAGGAGCAGGTTCAAAATGCTTTTATCAGAGCCATTTTACAAATGGCCCAACCGTGTCAGTGAGTCAACAGTAAATATATTCCTTATTAGATAAATCCATTAGTTGCAGGAAGAACAATCTATAAAACAAAAGGCATGAAGCCTCTAAATGTGCTGATCAAGATGCTGACATAGGCCTAGTGTTAGATCCACATCTCAAAGTGAAACCTTTGGCTCCACCAACATTGAGTGTTGTGCGATTGTACAGTACATTGAGTGTTATTAAAAAGAAAGAACGTAATAACACAGAAAGCAGAGAGAGCAGTAACAACGAAAATATACTGTATATTTTTAAAAGTAAACAAAGGAATACCAGCGAGAGGAAAGGAAATCAAGGGAATGGTAATCATCATGAGAAGAAAATGGAAACATTGACTGAGCACACATAAACTACAAGCACAATAAAGAAGAACTAGCCTATATTCCTTATCAAAGCCACATTACCCTCATCAAAAAGAGGTGAATTTGAGCAAGCATACAAGTTGCTGCTGTGTAAAGTGCAGTGTTTCAAATGGCGCCAAATAAAAAGGGAAAAAACTTGCGATGAGTGCAAGAAACTCCCCTAGCTTATTAGTGAAAAATGCTGATCTGGACCTCACTTTATGTTGTAAACTGGATTGTACTCTATTGTGACTCCTAAAACCAAACATGCTTTTAGTCTTAAAGAGAGGCTATAGAGGAAAAGCTCTGACAATTATAGCCTTGAGCAGCATGGGAAAAAAGAAAAATGTAGGTTACTTTAATGAAAGATTTTGGTATAGCCTATAGCTTCTATTGTGGGAAGTGTCAACCATTATTTAGCTGTGAATGATTTTTCCTTCAAGCACTTTTTCCTTTGTTCTGTAGCAATGGCTTTCTCAATGGTGCCACAAGATTGGGTCACGGACAGCAGGGAAAAAATTCTAAATGAAAATAACAAAATGAAAACATATAGACTAATTGTGTGTATTGATTACCAAAAACATTGTAGTGGTAACACTTTACATTAAGGTTCATTAGGTAACATTAGTAAATGCATTAACTAACATGAACTAACGATGAGCAGTGCATTAGTTACAGTGTTTGTTAATCTTTGTGTGTTCATGTTAGTTCACAATGCAATACTAATGTTAACTAATACAACCTTTGATTTTAATAACATATTAGTAAATGTTGGAATTAATATTAACTAATATTAATAAATGCTGAAGAAGTATTGTTTATTCTTAGTACATGTTAACTAATAGTTAACTAATGTTAACTAATGAACCTTATTGTAGTGTTTTACCAATGTGGTTTATCCTCATTTAAAAGGCAGACTGCCATATCTTTTGTTGTTGATGTCATGAAGACCCAAACTAGCCCTGTAATATTCTACCTCTGCTGCTTCAAAAGGTTCATAAAGAGATCATCTAGATAGTTTAGTCCAAATTTTCTCATGAGACCCAATCACTTGATAGGATGAACATTGAATTTAGGCTTTTATTCACATACAGGTTTACGATAGTAGCCTATTACAATATCGATGAACTTTCAAAGTGGTAGTAGCTTTAAACTGACATACTCCAAAGTCCCTGAGACACTTAACATCTGATGGATTTTAATTTAATAATTGTTTCCACTTACGTTGTTAAATGTTTATTTGGTTTACCATGGTCGGTGTTTTTTTAATTGTTTATGGCATCATGTGCACCTAGTAGCCTATTCCTCAGCTTGTAAATTTGAGATGAACTTCCTTTTTTTACAGTGTGGGCTTAGCTATTTTTGGTGTTATGTAATATCATATCAGTATCATAGCCCTGAATGAAACGCTTCATTCAAGGACATTTTTGTTTAATTTTTAAGCCCAAAACCACCATAAAGAGAACTATGAAATATTTCAAGCTAGCCTAGCCTACTGGTAATAGCAACCTATTGCAGGGCTGCACGGGCCACTGATGACACAAACACGACCTGACCCCTGTCATTTTAAATCTCGCCCTTTTCAATGACTCGCTTTCGAGACGTTTCATGCAATAGGCTAATTCTAAAACAAAGTGCGTGTTTGCAGGAGGACGCCTTGAGGTTCCAGGACGTTAAACCTCGGGTGGTCAAAACTCACTCTTTTAAATAGTATTGCCGTATCAAGAATAACCACCCGCTTAACTGCTCCATCACGAGCTACAGGGAACAGGTTGCCTGGGAAACGGCCGCATGGCAACAGGATCAGAGCCGGGGGGTTGTCTGCTGCTAGCTCTGCTCCCGTTTCCCATTTCCTCACTAGATGGTGTGCAAGCCACTGGAGAGTCGACTTCCTCCCGCGGTCTGGTTCCGATCAAAACAAATCTGGAAAACTACACGGATCGCCATTTCTCGGGGTTTTCGCGAAGGATTAATATATTTTCATCCAGATATTTGTAGCCTATTTGTATTTTTGATAACGGCGCGGATCGTACTCCATTCGGCGGTGATGGACATAATGATTGCAGTGCAGGATGCGTGCGTCTCCGGTCAGTGGCTCACCGCTATAATTCTTAGTCTTTGCTGCTTTTTACCATCGTGTTTGCCCGCAGGACAAACTGTGGACTATGCGTCCAGCGAGAGTGTGGTCAGCAGACAGGGAGACACTGCGCTGCTCAGGTAGGAGACTCAAGTCACTGTAGAAGTGTTCAAACTAAACTTGCCTGGCACCTGCATCGGTCGCTCTGCTCTCAGTTTTGTAAACAACACTCGGCAGATCCCTCCAGTGCCGCTCCGTCACTTTTATTTGGGTCACTATCCCCGCTGGTTCCCATACTGACCAGAACAGGTTTGGGACTATGTGTTTTTTTTACCATCATGGGCATATATTTTAGTTTGGGAGATGCACTGGCTTAATCATTGATATTGAAGTGTAGGCTATTTGTCTCTATAAGGGGTTGCATATAAGGAGCTGGGGAAGGGGGTAGAGTTTTGTAAACCCCGCCAAGCGGAACACTTTGCACAATTACAATGAAGTCATTCATGATTCCCACCGTCCGAATGAGCCTCTCGCGGATGTGTTTGCGCCCTGGAAAAAAAAATAGAGAAGTTGCACACGGGTTTTAAAGGATGAATTTGAGTCACACGTTGTGACTAAAACATGTTATAATCAAATTTAACTCGTCCAAGTTGAATGAAATATTTTTTTTCATGGGTGTGTCTGGTGGTAGCTAACCAGTAGCCTATCTTACTCTTAAGTTTTTAATTGATCTTTTAAGTTTCATAACTTCATTCTCGTCGTTTGTTGCTTGATATTATGCTTAAATTTAAACAAAATGGCTATTCGCAATATCAGAAATTGACTGATTCCCCCATTGATCATTGTGCATTTGCCTTCTTAAGAATTGATCCAAACGTCGTTCACATATTGGTATTAACGTAATAGCCTATGACATTTTATATGCGTCATATTTCTGGTGTAATTTTGACTCGCTATGCGAATTCAAATCTTGTCTCCCTTTTTATTTCAAAATATATTTTAGCACACACATTTTTAGCACAGGACCACTAGTGGTGGGAAAAGTGATGGGAAGTCTGATTCGTTTCTGGGAATCGGCTCTTTTGAATCAGTTTCAGTGAACCGTTCAAAAAGTCCATTTAGCAATACGTTATGTACGGGTAAATTCTCACGCCGGAATTTACGTTGCTCGCGTTAAAACGTTTCAAAAAGTATGTTGTTCTTTAATATGGTTTTCTTATATTTTTTTTATTCACGTGAATGTTTGTGTGTTCCAGTTGAGTTTGTTGCAGCCAAGATTCAAACACTCAGCCTAAGTGATTTAGAACCTAGAACCGAAATACCGGTAGTATTTGCATTATTACATTACACACATCTTTCAGTTGAAAATGTTTCTGCATTTTTAAATATAAAATATTAATTCTAAAATCAAACTGTCAGCTGACTCATCGGGTCTCAGCTCATTACGAATCGGACATGAATGCTACACGACGACTGAGATTGTTATTGGTTCAACGAGTTTCTGCTCGAACTAATCGTTAGAGGTTGGTTTATTGATTGGGTTAAAATAATTCATTTAAAAGATCCCACTCAAAAGAGCAATTGGTTCATAATTGTTCATAAACCCTTTATAACACCTTTTTCTGGTCCATTCCATATTTCAGCTAAAGGTTTTACGTATTATCTTTGAGTGTCTCAAGCATTGGCAAATAAATTATGGACCAGCAGCAATTTGTTCCCCTCTTGACATAAAATGGTTTGCTTGGCTTAAGTAATGGTCAACTTCCTCAATTGGTTAGGCTATGTTAGAAGGCTATTCATACATCAGTTGTGCACCTTGCTGTTTTTTCCCATTAAGATCTTGATTGTTATCTTAGACTTTTTGCTTGAACTAAAGTGCACCCTAGAATGTTTCTTGTGACTATTGTTATTACATTCGTATGCCAAGTAATTTCAATGTGACAACATTATTGTATCTCAGAATTGGGTAAAAAATGTAATGGGAAGCTATTGTGTACTGTGAATAGGGCTGTAATCATGACTGTGCCAGATGTCCAGAGAATGTCGGTGGTCTGTGAATGCTTTAGTGCCTGCACTTTAACCAGCATCAATGCATCTTCGAGCCGTCGGTGGGAACCTGTTCCTTTTCTCCTCAGGCCACACCTCTGACTGTCAGTGTTGATTAATCCCAAGGATGTGACGTTTTCTCCTCTGTTTTATCTCCTCTGTTTTATTATTGATTTGAACAGCAACTCTCTAAAATATTTAATGGCTGTGGTAGAAATATTGCTGTTTTGCTAATGTAGCCTACAGCTAGTTATTTCAGATGAATTGTATCAAACGTGTCAGTAGTAGGTTACAGGCATACAGTATTGCTAGATCCCCTAGATAGAAAAATATATTTACAAGAAACTCCTTTGCTCACAAATTTAATCATTTATTAAGAAGAGTGTTTTGGATTTAAAATGTTAATGACTTAGAGAGTGTATCTAATCTGTTTTTATCCTTGACATTGTTGTTCTACTGAGCTGAAGAGCATAAATTATGACTGTATCTTCCTTAAATGGTTCTTGACTTTGTGCCAAGATCCTACATTTAATATTTGCAATTTGTCTGCAATATATTAACATATTCTACAGATATGACGACAGTGATACAGCTTAACATCACAATAATCATTCTTAAATTAAGTAAAGCATAGCTCATGATAATAGATTTTTCAATATTTAGTGTGCCAAGGAGTCAATCTAAATTCTGTGTAATGGTCGACCGTTATTTATTTTTTAATGATCGATGCCGATATTTTAGAGAGAAGGGTGGCAGATGGCTCATACAGTACATAGGCATGTATAATGTTTACATTTATTTTATTTAATAAATAAATATTTTTTTTAAACTTCTTGATTCTGTAATCTTATTGCAGTATTTTTATGAAAAGAAATTATTTAAAAAAATAAACAAAGAAAGTAAGCTGTTACCAACAACAGCGAACTTAGTATTTCTGGTGGTAAGTTTGTTGACTCTGGGAATCTTATTTTTCAAATAAAGACAAGGCAAAACAAATTTTACATAAAGCATGCAGTAAAAAATGGCATGAATATGACAACTAAATAGTGTTGCATTCCTTGAAATCAAGGTTTTAAAGTGTCCCCGAGCTTGACAGCTGTAAAACAGATACATTTTCAAATATACTAAATATCGGGCGAGGTGATATATTGATCAACCACTAATTCTGTGTGGTATTGCATGATGTTTTATTAATAAAGTTTGGGAGAAGCGCGTTCAGATAATTAATCTAATCGTCATGGGAGGAGCTCATCCAGTCAACTCAGTCAACATCAGGAGGTATACAGCAGTTTTTACAGCTGTTCTATGACAGTTTTCCAGCATCCCTCCACCACCCCATCTCCTCACTTACTAGTCCTATCCCAAACCTAGGATGGGGGAGTACTCTGGGTTTGGGCCAAGCTCGGAGCCCTCCCATTGGACAGCACTCCAAATACGCTATCCTTTACTCTATCTAATTATAAGTGTATGCACTGCACTTACATATAATTGACCCCTGGATATTAAAGGTGATACGGCTATTAGAAATCAGGCCAGAACATAATGTATCAGGTATTTGACAATTACCAGCCACGAATACCAGAATGCAAGATATTATATTGTAATAGTGCTGTTTTTATCTATGTTGACGGCACTAAAGGAATGTAGTAAATGTGAAAACATTTAGTTGTTACTTTGCGACAGAGTAAATGTGTATATTCCATTTTCCAGTTCTGTGCAATGGCAATATAATTGCAACAATTTAATGGAATATTCTAGCCTGGGAAAACCCAGACAACTTCTGTCAAATTTAGATTTGCTCTGCAAGTTAGTCTGGCAAATGTTTAAATACTAAGTTATATAAAAAAAGGAGTTAGTGGTACTTCGGAGGCTGCTACTGCAGGAGATGATTTGGGAGAGGTCTGTGCAGGTCTTTTTCCAACAGCACCTGATTGGATCTTGAAAAGTAGGTGTAACTCTAATTGGAATTATAAAACTATTTTTATTTGCTATTACTGCTGCAAGTAACCTGCGTGTAACTCACTAACCCATGGGTACCACAACCAAAAATGCACCTCCTCGCCATCTCTCCTTTCACAAGCTGTCAATGCTCACAAACACACAGGCAATCTGTCTACTCTACTGTCAGTTGGAGGGGCGTGGTTACGGATGTTAAGCAGACACCCAAACCGTCAAACCTACGTCATCAGGGAACGTCCTCCATTGCAGAGGGGTGGGGAATTTTCAGATTTTGAATAAAGATTACAAAGCCAAAAAATGTTTTTGTGTGGATTGAATTGTTCACCACAAAATGATCAATTTAGGCAAACAAAGTATGAATGGTCAATTTTGAATTCATGGGGATTTTAAAGGGGTGGTTTACTGCTTTATTTCTTTGCATGATTGTGCTTATGGGATTGTGCTTATGTGGTTTTTCTTTTTTAAAAAGTCTTATTTTTCATAAATTTCATCTTTATTGTAAGCTGCTTTCTCCTCTGTCACTTGAACGACCAGTTGACTTCCTGAGTCTATGAAACCACTCCCTCAGAAACAGGCAGTGGGCTCAGATTGGTTAGATTGGGCCGGTGTGTTGTGATTGGCTAATCTGTAGTGCACATTGTCCAGAAAATTCACGCCAATTACCTATACAGGCGAAGTTGCATGTGTTGCAATAAATAATGGTGTCGATATTGCAGTATCAGTATGAGCCAGAATCAGACCCAGAAAGCGGCGATAAAAAGAGGCAAGCAGAACCCCACCACACACGACTCTTACAAAACGTTTCTAAATGGTAATTTGCCTATATTTTTTTAAATTTATATGTTTGTCTTACACAGTAGCATCGAACTAACTGGCTACTATATACACAAAAAGTGTTAGCACTGGATTACGTTCTTGATCAAATCGAAAAATAACACCAAAGTATATATATAAATGAAAAATACATTTACAAAATCAGTACATATACAAAATTCAGGTCCAAAATGTTTGTACGCACATGTCGTAAACTGTTGGCCCAATAAGTGCTGCCTCTGATTTTAAAGTTGGAAGTGCTTCATGTTTTAGTAACAGTTTATTGTTGAATCCGGCATTGAATTCGTGGACATTCTGGAAGCTGTTTTTCTTAAAATACTCAGCACTGAGAGCTATGTCATTTTCAGGAACATAATCAAACATAAATTGTATCCATTGTTGACGAACTACAACGTCCGTGGGAAGCCCGAACACAGAAGACCTGACAGCTGGATGAACATAACACACTCGACGAGCCTCAGAAATATGGCCATGCCCTTTTTTTGCATTTTCCGGAGGTAGGGTTGATGCAAATGTATGGGTTGCTGACGTCTAAAACCCGGCTGTAGTCCCATTCGAGTCGTTTTTGTAGGCATTAAACTTGATTTTTAAAAGACGATATCTCTGCTTACACTAAACTTTCAGCGCTGCAAATTTGCAGATAATGTTCATGCACCAACAGCAACATTACACACTATTTAAAATGAAAAAAGTGAAATTGCAATCAACCACCCCTTTAAGCAGCATAAGATGGCCAAAAGAATCTTACCGAGTCCTTTTGAAGAGCTGTGTACCTGTAATGTACAGCAAAATTTAAGATAGTAAGAAATAATAGTGTAGAGTATTTGAATTTGCTTAAATTCAATATAGTGTATATATCAATAATAATAGTGTAGTATATTTGAATTTGATTAGAAAATGAAGCAAATTTGCAACACAATGACTAAGTTCTTGAGTCGCCTATCCGTGTAGACAGAAATAGCGCTTTATGATCTTATCACTGTGTGTCTATGGAGAAATATATTGGATGATATGATTTGCACTGTATACTTAGTTACACATTGGCAAAAAGTTGGCATGATCTCACGGTTTATCTTTTAGTCAGGTAAATAGCACAGTATTATTTCGTCAAGCAAAGAGAACCTACAAGGTTGAGTGACCACCGTTGCAGCTGGTCACCTGTTTTATCAACACATAGTAACAAATTAGCCAGCCTAACCTCTATCATGTGCTTCATAGCTGACTATTTTGGGCAGCATGCCAATGTTGATTTCTTCAATGCATTCTTAAAATTATAAGTTCATGTGGGATAGCATGCTATGGCATAGCTTTCTGGTTTACACAACTGTTGCTGAATCAATATATCTGTTGTTATTGCAGTTAAAGGACCCAATGATCCAATACATATAGTTTATGTGCCTTCTCATCTGTACCACATGCTCTTTGAGCTCTTCAAGGTACTTGAATCACTTTATTGTAGCTATAGCCCACACACAATTATAGTCTTATATAAACACAAGAGCAAAAATTCTGTCATCATTTACTCACCCTCATGTCGTTCCAAATCTGTATGACTTTCTTTCTTCAGCAGAACACAAAATGAAAGGTTTTATGAAATGATATAGATTTTTCAGTGAATAATGACTTGGATTTTGGTCCGTTCCCCATCCAAATTTATCATATGGGTTCAAAAGACTTGGACTTGAAGAAATAATTAATTACTCGCTACTAATTACATCTTCAACAGTGTAATTAGATTACTGTACTTCTCTCTCTCTCTCTCTCTCTCTCTCTCTCTCTCTCTAAAAAAGTATAGCATTTCTTATTACTTTTTTAAAAATCACTTATCAACCTCGACCCGTTAAACAATACAAGGATTGGCATGAAACTGCTCTTTTAATTCTTTCAAATAAAGAATGTAAAATTGCAAAGATTAATCTTTCTAAACATACATTTTATCATTAGATGTTAAATCCACTATGTTTTACACAGTATATAATTGTTCTAGTGTCTATACTGTAATTAATGCAATTAAAGTAACTGTAATTGAATTACAGAAAAATTAAGAGTAATCTTTACTTTTACTTTTTGGGAAAAGTCATTAAATT
>JAOTRC010000004.1:20586332-20601923 GCA_027497675.1 Cyprinella lutrensis
TATATATATAATGCAGTTAGAATGACCCTAAAAGGTATCAGGGTAATCATGCTCCTGTATGAGTTTTTTTTTTGTCTTATAGGCCTATATAACACAAGTAATAAACAATAGCAATATGATTTTGTGATAGTGAGTGATTTTACAACAATTCAATTACTAAAAAAATGTTAATATTATGATATATTTTACACACAACATTGTCTGTTTTTATATTACATTGTTCCAAATTGTTCAAATTATATCCAAATTGTTAGATCTTTTTTTTATTGTCGTTATAACTAATAACAATAAAAAAAGATCTAACAATTTGGATTATAAATGCAATATCTCTGTTAGTGGAGAAGAGGAGAGACGCATCCTTAACGCAGAGCTGGTCACATCATGTTCTGTTAAATTAAAAAGAGAAGAAGACATTATTGGTAGGAAACCAGTTACAAGACAGCGAGGTGGCTTTGACAGTTACAGATTTGAAAAACAAAAAGGTGGGAATAAAGAACCCTAACCTCAAAGAGTCATTTGATCACAAAACAGTTTTTCGGGACGATATGGTTCTAAATAGAACTGTGTGAAGTTTGACACAACATGAGGGTAAGTTAATGATGACCAAAATTTTTATATTCAAGTGAACTTGTTATGTAAATGCCTACCAAGGTGTTTGAACTAGTGTTTGGCTATCTAGTGCATGTCCATAGGGTGTGTTGCCATGGTTACTTTGGCTGGGTGTCATTTTCTGTATCGGGAACACAAGTGCTAAGAAGAAACCAGTGACGGTTTCTGTAATGTACATCATGTTGCTCACTGTTTCTTAAAGGCATCTTAGCATGGACACATTTTTAATTTCGTCCTTTGATTCAGCCTCCCTTCTCTGCAGCATTTCAATTTTCCCCTATTGCAGCATCACAGCACCTATCATAGTCCCTTTAAAGAAAATGGTCCCCCCTGTTGACTCTCATCTAGTATTGAAATGCTCTGCAATTGTTTTCCTATTTGACTGTCAGCATGGTGGAATATTTCCCCCTCTTCTTTGGCACTATGCTATTACAGCGTAGCCGGGTTGTTGTTGAAATGCTTTTGTGTGTGAATGCATTAATGTTTTAATCACACTGATTACATTTTAGTGTTTCTAATCCCTTTGCTCTGTAGCTGTATCTGATTAAAGTGTTCTCACATGCAGTATAGTTACTCGATGAATGTAAGTGTGCTTTCAAATCTCTGTTATGAATCAGAGACCTTTGTGGGACGAACGTTAAGCTGGGCATAATCTCTGCCAAATGGTCTCTGAAAAAGCTTACCCAAGGAGGTTCAGCCCCTGCCAAAGATGCAGCGTTTGTGAGGGAGGAACGCTCATTAAATTTCCTACCTTTCATCCCAGTCAAATGAATGGGTCTTAACACACACGCCTTTCTCTTGCTATAAACGGCAACGTAGTACATATGTGTGTTGGTAGTTTATGTCATGAACCATCAGCGAGGCTGATTTTTCTGACAGTGTGCACCTCCAATACTGGCACAGAATCCACAAAGAACGGGTTTCCTTCTCTCGCTCTTTGGAAGCGCTGAGATGATATCTACCAGCGCAAAGAAAACATCAGGGGTGAATGATCGAGATTTTCTATAGCCTAGTTCTTCCGCTACATTAGGTGGCAAAGGGTGTGCTGGCTTGCGAGAAATATGTCACTTAAGGAAGGCAGTGAGCAGAATTAGGTCATGCAAAATATGGCAGGGTCCCAGTGGGCCCTAACAGACATAATTTATCCAGTATTTGTTGTATAGGAATTAGAATTAGGCCCAAAGTTGGGAGACACTTGCCCATCTCGGTTGATTTATGCACATACCGTTAGTCTCAGCAGGGGTCGAGTCGTGCCGAACGCTCCACTGTTTGCCATGTTCGATTAAATACAGTGATATTTGTATGGCGCTTGTCATAATTCAAATCATTTCAAAGCAGCTTTACAAAGAATTCAATTCAAATCATCCTGAGCAGGACCACTTGTGTATAATCATTGTAATGATAGCTTGTATAATAGCTTTTTAGGGTGTAATTAAAAGGCCTAGCTCTATTTAACTCTATATAAAGAACAGAACTGTTGCATCTCTCCCACTTTGACAATGTGGCGCTCTGACACTTTTAACCTGGTATCTGAGAGATTAGCCCAAACCCTGAGATTATGGAAAAGCTGCACCTTCTAGGGAGAAAATGCTGCTGTTGAACACACTTGAAACCTGATGATAAAATGACATGAAAGGCTAAATACAGAATTTACGCACCTCAATTGGTAGAATTTATTGTATACTTTATACAGAGAAGCCTAAATCTCTTAAATTAATGTGCAGGTAATACAGGGCATATTTTCATTCATTTTACAGAGCACTTGTATTATATTGTATTACATTTTTTATCCTTTTGGGTATAAATTTACTCTGAAATGGGTTAACAACCCTCTACATTGTAAGTAATCACTTTAGGGGCTAAGAATAAGTTAAGCACAGATATATTTTGACTATGTTGGGCATCTCACACTCTTAGAAAAAAAAAGGGTTCATTGGGGTTCTATATATGTAGCATAGGGTTCTTTACTCAACTCCAAATAACCTTTTATGCTAATGACAGGAAAGAACCTTTTTGGCACAAATGTTCTTTATAGGTTATTATTCATTCACATATTTCATTATTCTGTGACATTTTGTAATTGTAATTAAATTATTGTTTATTAAACTGTTGTAGTAACTTATATATCACATTTTAATCATGCTAATTTTTGGAGGAGAAAAACTGAAATGGCACTCTTCGTGTGATATTGATTTACTACATAAAATGATATAAATATGTATAAGTACATTTTCTAACCCCCATGTCTTGAATTTTGGGATCATTCACATTCATAAATACATTTTAGGGTCTTGATGTTGGTCAATAATATGAAATATTTAATCCGTAAAGGACAAAACAGTTGATAATAAATGAACCCAAAAGGGTTCTTATTATTGAACCCTTAAAAGGGGTTCCAAATACGTACGCTGATAGAAGCTTTTAAGGTTCTATATAGAACCTTTTCTTCTAAGGGACTTTAAAACATGGGTTGGGTATTAAGGGTTTGGGTAAGGTTGGGGTTAGAAAAAGGCAGGTGAGTCAGCTTTTTTGTCAATTGTAAGTTTCAATTATGGCAAGGGGGGCATAAATGACATACCCAAAATAAAAAGGTTGCTGCTCAAAAGTCATTCTAGAGACATAAATACATATAGGCCTAAGCTAGACACAGAACCAACCTACTGTATATTTAGGAAGCCAACACTTGAGAGTCAATTCAATACTCAGAATTCCTCAGACTGTATTTAATATGGAGATATATAAGCTCAAACGTAAAAACAAAAATACAAATATTAAGAATATTATATTTACATACAAATAGTATGTGGCTATGTTGTAGCAACTTAAGCCCCTTTCACACAGAGATTCCGGAAAATACACCAATAATTTGACCCGGCATTTGTCCCGGGATTGTTTGATTTCGGTTCATTCACACTGACAGGGATTTGCGGGATCTGTGAGTGCGTTAACACGCAACCCGTAAAGATCCCGGAAAGACCCATGACGTCAGGATGAGACGTGTAACATACGCATCAAAAACATTCACACGCGCATACGTCCCACAAAGCTAGTGAACGATCTCTCAGCCTTAGCGGGGATAGTGAGGAGGTCCTGGTCTCTGCTTTGTTCCAGTTTGCAAACATTTGTTCGTCCTTTCTTTGTTGATGACAAACACAAACTTTCTTCTAAGAGCAACAGAGTCGCACGATGGCAAGAGCGTCATCACTATGACACACCCCTTACGGCATTGGTCCTGGCTTTTGTTCACACAGCGAGCGTTCCGGGACTGATTCCGGCAATGTTACTAGGTCCCCAACCCTGCATCGATGTTGGTATCAATCCCGGGTCGTGTTTGCATTCACACAGAAGGCGTTCTGGCAATTTCCCGACAATTTCCCGGGATCAACGCGCTGTGTGAAATGGGCTTTAGAAACATAATGAAGCTGAAGCCACAAGTCTAATCATGCCTAGTTTTTATTCTGAGGATGTTATCTCTAAAACTATGAATTTTATTAAACATTTTCTAAGACCATGTCATGTGTCTTTTTAAAAAAAGGCTAATAAAAGGCTAATGAAAAAATGTATTGCCCCCTTTGTCTATGTCTGGTGTGGCGAACTGCCCCATTCATGTTTCTATTGTTGTCACTCGACAAACCTTTCACACCTCTGCATGATGATGGGTATGAGACCTAATCTTTATTATTCTTTGTTTTTATTCACAGGCTATTAGCCTTTATCCTGGCATTATGGCTTTCCCATTCAAATTGGTTTGATTTAAATATAGCTACATTTATCCACCTATTATAAATTTTCTCTCTAGAATGGTGTATGAGAGCATGAAGTGACATAAGACAATTTATACAACTAATACTATGCTTTAACTCAACTCACTCTAAACTACCAAGGAGTGTTTGTAATAACTGATGATTGCGATCTAATGTGGATTTTAGTCATATAATTTTGTTGAAATTTGGGTTAGGCCCACACTTTATTTTCAAGTATTATTGTTGCAGTGTTGAAAATTCACTTTATAAAACACTCGAAGTTTATATGCATCATTCTCAACCCTGTCTCTTTCCTGAAGTAACCATATATGGAGCTTACAATGCCTAGTTTTACTATGCATAATCCTCATTTTACTAGCCAATGGTGATCCTTTTGCCAATGTGTGCTTGAGTGGATTTTTTTTCAGTCGTAATTTTGACCAAACAGCTTTTTTGCCAAATAGATTCAGAACGTTTTAATTTAATTAAAAAGTGAATTACTTCTACATTGACACTATTAAAAATAAATAAATAAATAAATGATAAACATATCTGCACCTTTCTGCAGTTATGCTTCCATCACAAGTCACAAGGAAGGTTTGAGAAACTAACCGAATAACACTCTTTAGGACACATAATGGCCAGATTAAAGTGCATTAAAATAATTGCTGTATTTATAATTTTGGGAAGTACATTATGGCCCAATCATATGCCTGTGTCTAACGAAACAAAAAAAGCTTTTTGTCAGTTCATTTATCTAATAAACTGCCAAAAAAAAATCGAATTTCTCTGATTTTCGTTGGATTTCATGATTTCTGTTGTGTTTTGTCATTTGTTTTGACATGCTTTTTAAATAATTTTATGCATCCTGCTAATTTCCTTTCATTTTCTATTAATCAAGCAATAGGCTAATTAATAATGCTAAAATTTTATTATTAAAGTTTAACTTCTTCCTTAAAGGTACAATATGTAGGATTTTTGGAGTAAAATATCCAAAAACCACTAGGCCAATGTTGCATATTTTGTTTAGTTGAAAACTTCAAATACTTAAAATATCCCCAATGTTTCCATCTATTTGTTCAACATGATGAAATGTTAGAATATAATCTGTATGTTATTCCAATGTTGATCTAGCTCATTGCTAGTCTCATATAGCAACAAACAACCTAACTAACAACATTTAACACACTCAAATGCCGTTTAGTGTGATAATGTAACTGATAATGTAGCTAAAAACAGTGCCGCGTTACCTCAAGTTTAATTCGTCTAATAAATTGACCTGAGTGATTATTAATTCAGCACTTACGAGTAGTTCGGTAGAATGAAATGTCATTATTTCTTTATATCCACGGGACTCGCATTGCGTGTGGCGCTAGCATACATCTCCCATTAGCAATCGCGCCCTGCTTCAACCCCACTACAGTCATGTTAAAAATATCAAAGTATTCACTCATCCATAAAAGATCCATCAGCTTGACAATAAGATCACATAATTCCACTTAATGCTTTGCATCATAAATATATGCATTTGTTATTGTGAGAAGTTAGCGACCCCTGGCGGCAAAAAATCCTATATATTATACCTTTAAAATGTTACACAAGCTGATTTTCTTCCCTTGTTTTTTGAAAGTTCAAAAGGTATTTGCATAATAGGAAGGACCTGTAAAATGATATATTTAAAACAAAAATATATAATATTCCACCCAGCCTTAATTATTACTGTTTTTTTAAGTATGTGTGTGTGAGAGAGAACAGGATCTCACCATGAAATTAATAGTAATTGGAGCGATGAACTTGTCTTGCATAAAACCAAAATTCAGCCCAAATGCCTTCAGGCAAATAGCAAAAAAATGATTTGTTGAGAAATTGTGACATAATTGATGATTGATGATGTAGGATTTCGGCAAATTTTAGATTTAATGAAAATATGGCTCTCCATAATGCCCTGCTCCCTGACTTTAATGTAAAATGAATAAAGCACAAAATACACAAGTCAAACCGAGTAAAGACATATTCAGAACTGTCACGTTGGCAGGAGAATATTGTTAACATCCTGCTAAAGCTTGTTAGGTGAGTGGAATCCGCACATGATGTAAATCCAAACGGAAACTTTAAATTTGTCCTTTGAGAGGTAACACTGTAATAACCATAACTATTAGCTGTCTGATGGTTTGGACTGGAGCACAGATGGCTAGGGGAGGCTGAGATCCCAAGTGGATTACTTGATGTATTTTTGCCGGTTTTGAATGGGTAATTTTGACACAGGAGATACAGTGTTCATTTGAAATAGCAGATGTTGAGATAATATTGTGCATGCATGTGAAATGTGTATGTGTATGTGAGTGAGGGAGGTAGAGGTAAATGGTAGTTAGCTGCAATATAATGTGCATTTTTCTTCATTTATTAAAACTGTATAAAAATAACCCTGTCCTTTAGAAATGAGAGCCTATGCGCACTTAGGCAGCATTTTAATAGCCTCTCCACATTCAGTGATCTTCATTAGTTTTGGCCATTGTTTGGCATTTGGCAGCCAATAGCCTCAGTTTCCATGTCCATGTACGTCCAGATGTAATTATCATCATTTCTCATTGCTAAGGGCACTTATGGGAATGTTGCCAGGTGGTTTTCAACACATTACAGATAATATTATAGCTTGGCTTTGACATTTAATCTGGTGTTGAGAACTTGTGGCACTTCACGAGACAAGATTTGTTGGCTGGGATCAACTTAATCTTATTTTAATCCTTGGTCTTCACAAAAGAGTACCTCTCTTGCTTTAGCTCTTTGGCACACGCAAAATAAATAGTGGGGTCGACAACACGCAGGCACATATGCAGACGACACACAGGGGGGAAATCCTCGAGGAGGATGCTGCAATCCCAGTGACATTCGGTGCTTGAATCCCTGTGATGTTTGATGATGATCTAAATGCCTCTTGTAATACAAATTGCTCTAGTAATGCGATTCTCATGTATGTGGTAAGTGTTTTGCTGATGTCGAAGTCAACATGAAATCAAAATTGACCCTATTTACTTGTTCCTGCTCTTATTGTGACCGATTCATCTGAGCATGCTATTGTCTTTGTAATCTTTAAACAAAATGTAATAACTTGCTCCGTCTCCGAAACGACTTCTCATTTCGCCTGACATCATCATGATCACCAGGGAAAAATAGCCAAACATGCATCAAATACTGTCTGCTGCTAGCTGCAGCCACCATATGAAACTAGCGTAGCGGACACAGATATGGCTGGAAGGTGCGTTTTCAGCTTTTTCCCTCCCAAAACTCTGTTCCCTATTCCCACTCCCAAGCTAGCCTGGATGTGTGCCTGCTGGCTTGAATTGTTCCACTTTGAAGAAGGAACAATATCACTGAGTTTGCGGTTTAGTTTGAGGCATTTTCACTCCTGAATGCTTTCACAATTTGATCCTAAAATGGGGTTCGCAGACATTTGACAGTTTTTAGGAATAAACATGTAAATACGTATTGCAATTAACTATTAAGTTTCACTGATAAAAATAACACTGCAAGCTCAAAGAAAATACATACTGATGGACAGTGTATTATACAGTATCTATCTATGCAATGGATTATTGATCCTTTTATTTTAACAGTTTTAAATTTCAGTGACTGTGCGCCTGAAGAACAATTATAGTGCTCACTCTACTCTAGTGTTGTGATCTACTGTAACTGACAGCGTCCGACACCCGGTAGAGAGTAACACGATTAAGTTACAGCAATAAAGTCCAGCAAGATTAAGTTGCTTTATGCAAAACCTTTATCTACAGATCAAGTATAATAATGTTAACATTGAATCATTTTGAAGATAGTTTCATTGTTGACTGTAACCGAACGTGACACGCTGTTTGAACACTGAATGGAGAATAACTGACTGTCGTATAGCCATGGGAAAAGTTTACGTGATCTTGAATTTAATGACTTAAATATTAATTTCTTTCTCACAAAATGGCTTCAGAACACTTATAATAGAGTTCACAAAAACTTTATGACTTTAGAATGTTTCTGTGCCTTTTGTGGAGCTTAAAATTAACACAAAATGGTATACGCACAATATTGGATTTGGAGTATCAGATCCTGAGTATTGGATCGGCGGTGAGAAAAGATTCGCAAATAGCGAAAACATGAAAGCAGTGTCGTTGCTCGCGGGGAATATTGCCTTTGAAAACAAATCTCAGCCACTGCGTCTTCAGCGGTTCGTATTTAGGAAGATCAAAATGACTGCTGTGTTTGTTATTACACCCAAGAACAGAACACCACAATAACTTAGACGCCATTCTGCTCCAGCGTGTCAACAATGATGGACTATGACAGCTCGCTCAGGGCGAGGATGTGTTGAAACGCTGCTGTCAATCAACAATCATGGGAGGGGTATCCGACTTTGTTATGTCACACGGTCGAACGGCTCAATTTGAGGCAGGGAAAAACACATTAAGGAGATTAAAACAAAAACACTGCATAGATTTGTTCATGTTCATCATTATGTGATGGTTGTGTACAGGCACTGCCAGTGCCAACACATTTAAGTACAATCATCCTTTAAGGCTGCTGTAGATAACTTTTGTAAAAAAAATAATATATATATATATATATATTTACATATTTGTCATACTGTCATTATGTCCTGACTCTAGACTATGAGACTGATAATCTGTGAAAAGATCAAGCTCCTCTGGCTCCTCCCAGTGGTCCTATTGCCATTGCAGAAATACACAGCTCCTGGTCAGAAACAACCAATCAGAGCCTGGAGGAATGTCTTATCAGTGTCAATTACGCTCGTGTCTGCGCTGATCACACCCCTCTCTAGCACAGCTTGAGGACTTGTCAACATTTTCAACAAAACTCCCTACTGCAGCTTTAAGTTGTATATGCAATTTAATTTAAATGTAATTTATTTTGTGTATGTGTGTGTGTGTGCATGTCCATAAAGATAACATTACTTGTAATTTCTGACCTTGTGGGCATGTTTTGGTCCCCATGAGGAAAACAACTCTTTTTTTAATATATTTTTTAAGTTTTATGAATTTTTGAAAATGTACAAATTTAGAAAGTTTTCGGTGAGGGTTGTGTTTAGGGATGGGGTTATAGGGGATAGAATATAACAACTTAATATTTTTTTCAATTATTTGAATTAACATTTAACATTATAAATGTCTTTAGTGTCACATTTGAGCAATTTTAATGCATCTTTGCTCAATAAAATGATTCATGTAAAAAGAAAATGTTACCGACTCCAAGCCTTTGAACGGTATAAGGGAGAAGAAAAATAAACACTTTAGATGTACTGTAGTAAACTCATATATTTTTTATAAAATGCACACCTTTCTTAAATAAACACAGCATGTGTTCAGAATTTTTTAAACCTTTATGGATTCCATCTCAAAGGCTTTGGAAGGAAACACACCTTAAGCGAATCATTCAGTTGGAAAGAGGGATCAGAAGAACAAAAAAAAAATCTGGGTCAATCTGAAATTAAATGAAAATCTAGTTTAGAGTACAGAAAACACCCTGTACTGTAGAAGCAACTGTAATTGGTGGAGCTGAACGTACTCAGTGTTTAAAGGATACAGGTTCAGTGTGTTTAACTTACGGTGGCACGATTCTTTACATGTGTCGAATCCAAAAATTTGCAGTTCAACACAAAAAAACAGACAAAGGCTTCGTGAATCTGCTTTTCAGAATTCATGTTTTGAATCAGAATAAACCAGATGGAGACCTAATCAGTGTTTCACAATGTATAAAGCATCTTTGGATTTTGAAGAGATCATGAGATGAAAAATCCCACCAGTGAAGAGGTTTGCCCTCATGAGCTTCATAGAGCCGTGCTTTGAAGGGATGAATAAAGATGATTAAGGGAAATTTCAGGGAGAGAGAAAGAACAAACATGACTTGATTACAGTCTCTTCTCTCTGCTGTTTTGAGACTTTGAGAGCACATGCTTATTTAAATTAGTAACAATGCGAATTGGCCTGAAAATACAAATCTGGATGCAAAATATACAGGGCTGCAGTGGTTTTGGGATAGGGGAAAGTGGGGTAAGATGCGACAGTGGATAAGCTGGCATTTTTTACCATAGACAGCTGCCTGTGATTGAGAGATATTCATGAAAAAATATATATATTAAGAGAAGTGATGTTTTTTTTTCATGATGAAATCTACTTTGCATGTCAAAGTAAATTGTAGGTAAAATGTCAAAACAAAACAAAAATATCCAGTTAAAAATATATCATACAAATCAAAAATGTAAAACCTTGGCTAAAATTATCCATGTATTGTGAACGTTAATTATTAAAGTTATAGTGAGCATATGGTTAAGTTATATTTTAGTTAAAAGCCTTCCTATCATATTTCCATTAAGTCAATAGTTGTGCTGGTGGTATTGCTGCACTTAAATATCACATTATATTTTTAAGCATTAGAAGCACAATTCACATTATATGCAACAAGAACAGTAACATTATTTTAACCCTTAATGTTTAATTTTAACGCTTTGATGTTTTATTTGTGTGAGTGTTTAGTGCATTTGTCAAGTTTAAGTTACATTGTAAGATAAAATAATCTTTAATTTATCTGTAAAAATATGTCTATCATTAACTACAATCCAAACCAGCTATAGCCCCTATAATGACTTCTAGTGTACACACACACACACAGAAGTCCCACAGAAGTCCAAAGGTTCAAAGATTAACACATGCTAGTAGTGCATGAAATCGGCTTTGAACCTCTTCCACCTGTTTCTTCCAGGTGGCACAAAGGAAATATAGCACACGTGGAGGTCCCTACTCTTTCCTTCACAGTATCCTACACCCCAGTGGGAACTACTTATACCTTTGTGTGGAGGTATTGTGGGGCATGTCCGAGTAGATCTCTCCGGTGCTTTAACACCAGTCATCATGCTGTTTCAGGGGTTAGAATTGGTGATGAAACCTTCACTGTTAGGGATGTAGTAAGTCTACCTGTGGAGCTTTTACAAGAAGATCAAAGAGTTTAGCTTTTACCAAATAGTATAAAGGTTTTTGTCAAAAAAAAAATGTATTAGTGGTCTAACATTACAAATCACACTGTTAAAGGGATAGTTCCCTCAGATTTACAATGCTTCATGTCAATCAAAGCCCTTGTGACTTTATTTCTTCAAAATATTTTGTCAAGTCAAGTCACCTTTTGTAGCGGCAGCCAGTAACCGCTAAGAGGCTGAGTAGAGGGAATAAAAGTTGACGCGTTTCCACTGCAGATCCAGATGATTTATTGAAACATTGAAACGAACATGATGGATGATGACAGTAAAGTAAACAAAAAAGTAATGAAATGAAACAAAGCTAAATGAAATGAAAACGGTCAACAGAAAGTGAGCATCCCAGCTAGTCACCCCCTTCCAACCTGCTAACCACACGCAAACTAACAGATAATATGCACCTACAACAAGTGACGTAACAAACTAAGAGTAAAAATTTCAAAATAAAAGACATCAACCCAAACCTGGCACCTACACCTTTATTTAAATAGCCAATGTCAATGAGGCCGGCATTTAAGAATGAGTTGGTATGGGTCCAGGTGCAGGTCCACCATAGAGGGTCCCTCAGGATTAACTGAGAAACTAATATTAGCGTAGACACCATCCTTCTTATAATGTACCAAGTACATCAAGGATTTTCGTGACGTGTTCCCGGTTCCGGCTGACCTAAACTATGTAGCCTAATTTTTAATTAAGGAAGTCTAGTGTGTGTTATGTGTATGCTAGGCCAAAGAGGTGTGTTTTAGTCTAGAATGTGTCTGCCTCCCGGACATGGAAGATTATTCCAGAGTTTTGGTGCTAAATAGGAAAAGGATCTCCCACCAGCAGTCGATTTTGATATTCTAGGTATTATCAACTGGCCGGAATTTCGAGATCGCAATAGACGTGAAGAACTATAATGCGTTAAGAGCTCACTCAAGTACTGCGGAGCTAAACCATTTAGTGCTTTGCAAGTAATCAGGAATATTTAAAAATTGATACGATGTTTAATAGGAAGCCAATGCAGGGTTGGTAGAACCAGGCTAATATGGTCACACTTCCTGGTTCTTGTAAGAACTCGAGCTGCTGCGTTTTGAACTAGCTGAAGTTTGTTTGTTAAGCGTGCAGGGCAACCACCCAGTAGAGCATTACAACAATCTAGCCTTGATGTCATGAACGCATGAACAAATTGTTCTGAATTTGTCAATGAAAGCATATGGCGTAATTTAGATATATCTTTAAGATGGAAAAATGCAGTTTTACAGATACTACCACTTCCTATGGTGGAATATAAAAGGTGCTCTCAAACTGCAGCACCCCCTTTGGCAGATGACTCAGCACCCGTGTGTGGAGAAACAGGTATAAATCTCTAAACAATTCATCTCAAATGAATACTATTAACCAAAATGCATGCACTCAGATTGGGAACTAGCATCACTGTAAAAGAAATAAAAATATCTAGGAAAAAAATGTGTTTGTGATTTATTTGCAAAAAAAAAAATAAATTAATGCATTATCGCCATTTTAGGTGTTGGTGGTTGGTAAAACCATATATCTATATAAAGGCTAGATGAGTCTAGATGGCGTCCATCTTGTCACAGGCAAGCTGATGTAAGATGAGTGGTTAGCATGAACACAAATACTCTTAACTCTTTGAAATCTTGACGGATTTATAAACGGTTTGGTTTCTTACAAACTTTATTAACGTGGCTATAATTATCTGGATGATTATTTATTTATACACTTATTATTCATAAGTATGCTGTGTCATAACTACATTTTACAGCAACATTTTACATTTTACAATTACAGTTTAGAACAAACCAAACCGTTTGAAAATAGGTAGAAAATTGAGCAAGTTATGGTTATTTAAAAAGTGCATGTAACATTAACACACTGTTACGAGTGAGCTAGCTGCCTGTGACAAGATGGCTGCCAGGAGCAGACGTCGACCTCCATTGGCCAGCAGCGTGGACGAGATATCTAGCCTTTATGTAGATATCTATTGGTAGAACCACCACAAAGGGGTTTTATTATGCTGTATGTGACAATTCAACAGTTCAACACCATTGCTGAGTATTTTTTTCTATTTAAGTAAGTCAGGACAGGAAAAATCAGTACTAGCAATATAATTAGTGAATTATTTATGAGGTATATTATAATGCTGTAATGAACTGCCTTTCACAGACATTCTATAATGTTCAAAGTGTTTCTAAGGATGCTGATATTTAGAAGGTAGTTGCCTGACTTCATGGTTTGTGAAACATTAGCAACATGCTATTAGCTGTTTGATTACGTAGTCAAGCCAAAGGCTAATCATATTAATTACCGTTATGTGTCCGACGTTGTAGAGAACAATATAAAACATATTACCATTCTGATGCATCGATTTGTAGACTACCCTGTATAATTCACTCTTCCATTTCTTTTAAATCATGTTTCCTTTTCAAACATATATGGCTTAATTAAACCAATATTTCCACTTGCTATGTGTAGCTGGGGTGGTTGATTTGAGGTTTGACTAATTTGCATATTAATGGTTCTGTGTATGCTAAATGTAGAAAGGGTGTATTAGAGTTACATTCAAGCTATTTAGACGAGGCATGGAGAAAATATTTTCACTGGAAAAAAATATTTAAATCTGACATTTTGAGGATCAAAGATGGGTTTTAAGGGATATAATTATTGTTAGGGGTATTCCAGAAGAAGAACAATTATGGCCTTTGTTCGCAAGACCCTAGGAATGTGCTTAAGATGTGTGATTCCATGTTCTGCAGTCACTTGTAGTTGTGCATGCTTGGTTGAACACTTAATGTGAAGTTATGGCTAGGCAAGTATTTATTTGGATAATTATTTTAGTGAAAAATGTTGCAGTGTCTCATCTCTTATGACATTAATGCTAATGTGAAGGCTACAGTATATCATCTGTATTGCAATTAATAAGTAATGGTTAAGAATTTAAGCCTACATAAGTTATACCCTATTATTTGTCAAAATTATGACATATCACTTGTTATATTTCAGATGGTTTTTCATACATTTTAGATTTAAGATGGTACTAATGGTACTAATAAAAGCAACAATTAATGTTTCAGTTGTTAATTTTATTGGATTTATGATGCTGTACACAACAGCAATTTGACATTATGAAATGTTTTTAATTTAGGAGGATGTATTCTAGAAGCAGCAATACATTTTTTAATAATCACAATCTCCAGTGGGGTTTTCTCATGCATAACCAATAACCTGCGTCTTTTTAAATCTTATCATTGTGTGTACACTTTTTAAAGGGGGGGTTGACTGCTTTTTTTCTTTGCATGATTGTGTTTATGGGGTGCAATATAACATGTATTTGTGGTTTTTCTTTTTTTAAAAGTATTATTTTTTATACATTTCACCTTTATTGTAAGCCATGCTCTCCTCTGTCCTCTGAACAACTGGTTGACTTCCTGATTCTATTAAACCACTCCCTCAGAAACAGGCAGTGGGCTCAGATTGGTTAGTTTGGGCCTGTGTGTTGTGATTGGCTAAACTGTCGCTCACGTTGTCGGGAAGGTTAACGCCCATTACCTTGACGGGCGAAACGTGCATGCCAAAGGTCCAACCACGTAAATAATGGTACTATGGTCGATACTGCAGTATCAGTTGAGCAGAATCAGACCGAGAAAGCAGCGATGAAGAGAGTCAAACAGAACCACACCACAAACGGCTCTTACTAAATGCTTCTGAATGATAATTTGCCTACATTTTTTAACTTTATACACGTTTGTTTTAGACAATAGCATCTGACTGGCAACAATAGCAACTGACTGGCAACTAATGTTAAACAAAAACAGCGTTGGCATTAGTTTACGTTCTTGATCAAATCGAAAAATAACGTCATATAGCATATATACATGAAAAATACATTTACAATATTATTAATTATACAAAATTCAGGTCCATAATGTTTGTACGTGTTTGTCATAGACACAAAATAGCATAACTAGTAGCCTAGTAGCTATCCCATACAGCAAACTGACATTGAATCAACGTGGAAACGACGTTGATTTTGCTCATCGAATTAACATTGAACCAACGTCAGACGCAGCATTCTTCAAAGCTAAATGAAAATCGAAAATTGGTTTCCTTTCATAACGTTGAAACAGCGTTGATTTCAAGTTGATTTTCCATTAGTTTTGAAAGAATGACGCGTCTGACGTTGGTTCAACGTTAATTCGATGAGCAAAA
>JAOTRC010000004.1:20608957-20621953 GCA_027497675.1 Cyprinella lutrensis
CGGGTGCCATGTGCGTAGTATAGCGCCGTTTTTGCATATAGCGTTCTATATGACGTTAAAGGATGAGAATGCGTTGTTATATTAGTTGGCTCAATTACTTTATCGAATAGAGATTTCCTTCAGTCATTTTGTCTTTTATTTAATAGCACTGTGTATATACAGAGATGCTCCAGCAAGGCTCAAATCTAAGGATTTTTTTTTTTTTACTGGCCAGTGGTTAAAATTTTTAGATATCCAGTGAAATATCACAATTCTCTTGTCCAATTAGACACTACTGCAAAAGAAAAAAAAAGTTAGCGTAACTGATGTAAATTTAAAACATTATTGTGTTTATTTATTGACATACTCTTATTGTGAAATGATCAAGCAAAAAACAACACTGGGATCACTATCATTAGTCCTCAATTTTGGTGAAACATTGTTAAGCAAGGTTAAGATGTTTTGAACTTGTCATCTAAAATGTCATGAAATATTAAGCCTCATTTTAGATTCTGTACCAGGGAGTCTGCACCTCACAGAAACTCTGCAAAGTCTTTAATGTGAAAGTTGATCCTTTCATGAATACCTAATATTCCTCTCCCTGATATCTCTGTTCATACTGTAAGCACTCCTGCGTATAGATAGAAATGATACAGTGTGCCGATACAGGGGAACAAAGCAGTGTGCCAAAGTCAGAATGTTACTTGTATACCTTTTATATTTTATTAATATATTAAATGAGAGAATATTTAGAAATATCATCAGAATATTAGAAATACCTATATTTTTTTTTACTAATTTCATTTAATCAAAGTACTGCATTTCAATTAACTTTTCAAATGGACACGTTGTACCTAGAGAGCTCATGTACTGGGTCGTGCACAACCTCACTGTCTCACGTTCCGTGGCATTACCGACTAAAGAAATCCCAGTGGGTTGAGCAGCCTGTCACAGGGTTTGTGTTTTGTTTCTGTCTATGACACCTAATTAGGGATCTAAGTTGGTTGGTTTTAGCAGCCTTCAGGTTGCATGGGGAATTGGGAACCGCTATGAATGAATGTGAAATCTGGCAGTTTTGCAAGTGTAGCGTATTTCCGCTTCCAGCCACATGAGTATATTTAAAATGCATGTGCATATTTGTACTACAATATAGTCTCTGGATCAAAATACGCCGTATTCCCTGTTATGGTGTGCACGGATGAATCGTAAGGAGTATTCCCAACATGCAGGTTTTAAAACCTGTTATGCTGCCTATTAAGGCTGCATCCATCATACAAATAGCAAGACTACAAAAAGAGACTAATTTGGTGTTAGCATGTTGCTACTCTTAGCATAAAACACACACAGTAGTGCATAAATTATATTTTAGAATATATTCGCCGTCTCAGAGCAATTAGGAAGTTGACTCTCTTGTGAGGAATACCTGTGACGGTGGATTATAATGAGGTTGTTTCTTCTGTTTGTTTGTTTTTTTTTCCTTTTCTTGTTCTTTTGGTTTACATAGGCTAATCCTATAAGGAACAGCCGTAGTATTGAGTTTACGCCTAGGATTTCTTCAAGTGCGGCCTATGTTCGCAGCTCACTAGCTTTTGGAACAGAGCCGTGTTGTGAATCGCATTGGTTGCTCAGGACACAGAAGTTTATTATTATGTTCTAAGTTGTTAATCTGCCTTCCTGATCTCAACGTTTCTTTCTAGATAAGTCATTGTGAGCTTGATGCAGTGAATGTAATGTTCTTCATAACATTGCTTAACTGAAATATAAAAACGAATATATTTTTTTTCAAGTGATTCATGGCAATACTAAATTGCATTTAAACCAACTGTACACTTGAAACATACTTTTTCAGGCAGACTATGATATGGTTTGACTCTGAAAAAAAAACTAAAAAGGTTTACCTTTGTACCCTAAAGGGTGCATATTTAAACATACATTAGTACCTAAAAGGTGCATATTAGTACCTAAAGGGTGCATATCAGTACCACAATTGTATATAATATTACTTTTACCACCCCAGTAAAAGCTTTTTCTGAGTTCACGAAAAAGAAAAATTCTACTGACCAAACAACCTAAAAGCTCTTATGTGAAAACTCTGCTGACTTTAACAGCAATATAGTGTATTAATGTTTTACCCTGTTATTTAAATGTAAGTTGTTGCAGTCTTCTACAAAGACTGATTTAAAGCTCTCTGTGTATTTTGGCATGGCATGCAAAGCAACAGATACCCTAGTGAAAAATAAATATACTAAAATATAATTTATGCTAAGCATACAAATACATTTACATGTTTCTGTACTTAATATAAATACAATTTAGCCCAGAGCTGAAGACAAGAAGCCCAGAGCTGTCTCCACCTTTGAATCAAAGCATGATTATTGCCTTCATATTTTTGAAAAAAGAAAAGTAACTAAAAGACTTTATACAAGAACATATATTACAGAGAAGTCTTCTCACCGAATTGTACTTGTACTTAATGCATTTTTGTATTTTTCACTAGGGTATTAAGGGTTAATGGGGGGCTCAGCTGTATATGCCATAAATGTATGCACAATATTGTAACATACAAGTCTATTTTCTTATATATCAGTCTTAACTTCTTTTTTCATTCTTTTTTCAGCTGGAAGACAACAACTAGATAAGGCTGCATCTGATTTCTTTTCCTATCTCGCCTTGCCTCTTTGGCTATGCTAGTCTGCATCATGACAGGAGCCCACTTTTCCGTCATGTAATTGGTATGTGGGCTGGCAGTGTGTGAAGCAATAGGGTCTTGGAATTGGGTGGCAACAGTCAGCCCTGGAGAACCTGTCAGAATTTATAGAAAGGTAAGCCATGTACTCCACTTTATTCAGAGGACACTGCATTTTAATAGCTGTAAGGGTTTCAGTAATTCAAGGTGGCGTCATTAGAGGCTTATTTATTCACTCTGGGGCTGAGAGACAGAAAATGCCTTCCCCATCAGCTGAGGCAGCTCCATCTCAGCGCCTCCCGCCGAGGAGAGGAGGGAGAATTAGAGTCGAATGGGCAAACATGACAATCGTGCAACAGTTAATGAATTAAATGGAAAACGCATCAGGTTGTCTTGAATGGGGCCTTAGGGTAGGGCTTTAGCATTGTCTTGTTTTTCTCTTGTCATCATTATCTTACCGATTGAACAGACATGAAATAAACAGGTTAAAAATAACTATAGCCAAAAGCATCGAGGTTGACAATCGGAATGGATTCATAGAAGTCAAATCGTGGTTAGACCTTGAGATTAAATAACACGTGCTTTAATTATGAATTTAAAAGAGCAGTTTTGGTGCTCTTCTAGGTTGTTGACCTTTACATCTGTTTATGTTGCCATTTCAGTGGAGTGTCGATGCATACCAGTCAGCTACTTGAAAATACAGAGAGGTTTTCATTTCATCTGATTATATTCTCTGTATTCACAGGTGGTACACACACGACCAGTAATGAAAGTCGAAACTGTCTCGGCTGTAATGAGAGATATTCCTTCAATGGACCAAATCCCCTTTCACTGTCAACTTATAAGCTCAAAAACCACAATTGTTTTGACACAATTTTTGCTTTTACAATGTTTCTTCTGTTCAGCTTAAAAGATATGCAAAGCCCCACATCTCATTTAAAGGGCCGGTACCTGACTCCTCCGGCAGTGACTAATAGGGTCTTGATCCTGTTGAAGGCAGATATGATCAGTAGACGAATGCAACATTTTCCCTTTGTGCTATCAGTGATTGTGGACATTTGTCAACAGTGGGAGGAAGTTCAAGTAAACCTGCTTTGGAGAGCATGACAGTCAGATCAGTGCTTTCAAACAATGAAAGGGTTCATTAGAATTTCAACTCATCCATTTAATGCTAACACATTACAAAAGTCACGATAAGAAAGACCCAAACTGCAGGTCAAATTGTGCAGGAGTGAATGATGTTGCTGTTTCTTTTGCGAGGTATAAATTCCTGAATATTTGGTGTCCTTTTGCTTGGAAGTAGCAGCATTTCATTGAAAACTCGAATGCCCGCTCATTATTTCAGTCCAGTATGTTTTAAAGGCTCTTATTTTGATTCTGTCAGTGTCTTGTTTTCGTCTTATTGATTTCCCCCATGATGAGTATTGCTTATTCTATAATAGCATAATTCATAATTATATTGCGGCGTGTTATACATGGATGCAGTGAGGAGGATACCTATTAAGTGACGTACAATAAAATATAAATTAATTACAATTCAATTTACTGTTTGAGAGGAACAAATAAATATCTCTTGAGAAAGTTTGGCCGTTATACATGCATCTCTAGTAAAATGCATGGTGTTTAGAATATTATATTGGAGGAACTATAGAGGAAAGTATCAGAACTGGTCTAGTTAAATGCTAAGCACTTCAAACAACCTGATTCATAGCCGGACCTCAAAAAAATGAACAAAGGGAATAGCTGATTTTGCAGACTCCTGACAATTTATTGCCTTTTTATGTAGGAAAGCAAAACCAGGAGGTTAGGCATTAATTCATAAACCCCTTGACAACTGACGTGTTTTTTAGAAAGAGTGAAGGCCGTGTGTGATGATAGGTGTGTGGGTAAAGAAAGATTTACATCTAGACTTTTTTTTTTAGTTATTCATCTGCCAGAAAACCATCACTTTAATTTTAGCACCAAAATGTTTGGATGCCATGAAGAATTCCAAATCAGATTTATTGAACGCATTAAATATTACATATACGTAATGTGCATTTCCATCACAGGTTTGGTCTTAAATTTCATCCAAGGTGGTATTAAAAAGGTCTTAAAATGTCTTACATTTATCTTGTTTATATCTGTAGACACCCTGTATTCGAAAATGCTTGACAATACCAATTAATTTCTTCTTTCTTATATTTTTGGGGGTCCAGTCATACAATTGTGAGAATTTTTTTTTTTTGTCTTACAATGTAATACTGAACAACCTAAAAAATAAAAACACAACAATCTCTTGGCTATGAACTAAGAATACCATTATTATTATTATTTTTTAAAAATCATATTACCCTTAGGATTTATAATTGTGAAGTAATCCTAGGATTTTCACCCAGTCAGAATGAAACCATGAAAGACGATTTTCTGGTCTCCCAAAGTCAATGATTATCAAAAACAAGTTGATATTCATATTGAATGAATGATCAGTCTAATGTAAATGGTTGTATCTCCTTGATTAAAATGACACATTTTACAGAATTTGACACACATACGACCCTTCCAAAACTAAATGGGCTTATCTGTTCTAAACTATATGGCTGCATTTAGTCATCAACAATATTTACAATGTTAACAATGTCCAACTAAAAGATTAAAGCAGAACAATTATTCTTTTAAAATGTGAATGACTGACCTATGAGCTTGTTGTGATAGTGTTATTGTGTTTGGACCTCCGTAATTGCTGCTTTCAGCTATATTGACTCTTGTTGTTGTTTATGCTTGACATTAGATCCAGACATTTGGCATTGAGCTCATTTGCAGCTTTGTTTATCTAACTGTTTGTTTTGTTTCACAGTTCCTCCCAAAATCTATGACATTTCATCGGACATTACTGTAAACGAAGGCAGCAATGTTTCACTCATCTGCACAGCCAGTGGGAAACCAGAGCCCAAAATCTCTTGGAGACATATCACCCCATCAGGTGAGTTCAAAGCAGTTACTGTAAAATATGTCACAATAGGGCTTTTCACACTGCGCTTAACCCCAGGTTCTCGTCATTGTAAACCCCACTTTTAAACCTCTGGTAAAGGAACGTTTCAGACGTTCAGTAATTTAGAAGTGAGATTAGTAGGGATAGCATCACTTTTGTGAAGTGGTGCTTTCCCTATATGATATAGTGTTAGAATAGAGAAATTTTCATCTTTACAACAGAGTAGAAATGCCAGTCCCGGTTGTTCAATGTAGTGGAGTTAGAGGCTCACAAGGTTAAGGTGATGAAACTAACATGTTTCTGTTCTAAACCCTCCTTAATTGAGTTTAGGAAAGGCTTTTAATCAATTATCGCTTCATTTTTTCTGTTGCTCTCACAAATACATCTTTTATATTAAGTTATCACTCTGCTGCAGCGTAAACAACATGTCGAGGAAGCATCAACCTCAATTTTACTTTTCATAGTTTGTATTCACCTGTTGAAGAAGCAATTTTGGGACATTTTCAAAGCAAATTGAAAATTCAGGACAACAGCAGTATTTTTGAGTGGTTGTGAATTTTATTGAAGGCAGCTACACTTATCTGATGCACTTGGACTGATGCATATATGGCAGCACTGTAGTAATAATGAACAGCCGTGATCACAGTAGCTCATGGGCTGTGATTTCCAGTATCTTGAATGACCCTGCAGGAGGCTGAACCGTCAACCTACACTACAGCCACTACATTTAATTGCTGAAATACTCTAAATGCAATTGGCCTCATTCCTTTGTGTGTGTGTCATCAGACCTTTGACTTCTGTGCCTCTAATTATTTCTTGGCATATACCGTAGTCTTTTCATTGATATAAACCTAAGAAGTAATTACTCTTAAAGACCTTTTTAAAGACATTATGCCTTGAAGACCTCTTAAAGACCTTTCACTTATAACAGTGAACAGCTTTCCATCTGATTCAAAGGTCTGGTCCACAAGAAGTATTTGTAACTGTATAAATGGTTGTTGATTGAGTGCATTATTATTATTATAGGGCTAAACAAACTTAATCTTAGGGCTTAGTCTAACGGCTATTGGAGCGATTAATCGACAAATCATCGATTATTTCGCTGCCTAATCAGTAGGTTTGGAACGATTATTCAGATTTTTAAATTAGTTAAAACATTGAGTTATACATGTTCTTACTGTATCATGAAAAAAGAAAATAAGTTTAGCTTTTTAAATGCTTGTTTTAATGAACTTTGAGCCAACTAAACAGGTTAATCTCTTTAAACTTTCAGATTTCGGTCTAACTCAAATCACACACAAATGCTCTCTAAGCACTGTTTAATAGGACCACTGGTTTTCTTATAATTTACTTCATTTACTTCAAGACACAAAGAATGGTAAAATATTAATCTGCAAATCAATATTGTAAGTATAAAATTACGATCTTTTTTTAGATGAAAATTGAGCTAACTGAGACGTTCTCATTCACCTTTTAATTTACAGTATGAAAAAGTATTTCGGTACAAAAGTACAAATTCTTGGTATGAAGTTTTGTGAAACTTTCCTAAACCTTGCTAATTCGGATTCTTTGCATTCTGTCTTTTACCGCAATAGCATTTGTCGCATTTGCAGTCCGTGTTACACTCTAGTGCTACACCTTCATAGCGGTCAAATCATGAAAATGCACGCCCTTACGTTAGGTCACGTTAGAACGACTCCTCGACAACAAAGATAGTTGTCGACAATTTTTTTTAGTCGACAATGTCGAATAATCGTTTCAGCCTTACTCAAGTATTCACATTCAACGTTTGTAGATTTTAGACTAAAACGTACAATATGGATGTATTCACATCATCTAAAATAATGTATTTACACATGCACAAATTTAGAAGTGCTCGAATTTTACAGTGTGAATTGTTTTATATTAAATATATTTGCATTACGTTTTACTAAGATATTTTGAGTAATTGAACATTTGAATAGGCCTACTGTTATAAAGATTACATAATGCATGCTTTACATGTGATGCTATTGAACGAATGTATTTGATGTCATAGATTAAATCCAATAACTATTAATTCCATGAATTTAACGATTTTTTAAAGCATTGTCGGTTTAATTTCTAAAGCTATTCATATGCAAAATGTGTTTGTTTTAGATTCTGTAAATAACTTGCACTTCAGTTACGAAAACTAAAACCACACTGCACGCAAACACTTGCAATGATTCATGTTGGACTGACTTTCAAGTATGCAGCACACTCT
Organism: Cyprinella lutrensis; assembly: GCA_027497675.1. Taxonomy (NCBI): domain Eukaryota; kingdom Metazoa; phylum Chordata; class Actinopteri; order Cypriniformes; family Leuciscidae; genus Cyprinella; species Cyprinella lutrensis. The sequence goes on from JAOTRC010000004.1 coordinate 20,616,839, forward strand.
CTCCACCTCTGCAGATCTTGAATGATTTCTGAAGAACTGTAAATGAGCATCTTCTTTGTCTAAGCTTTAAATCGCACTGTATTTGAATACTTTAAGTACTCAGGGCATTGGAAATTGCCTTATAGACATGATTTTAAATGCTGTACGCTAGATGATGATAGATCCTAAAGTGAGACCTATACAGGGGCGTATTGAGGCTACAGGGCGGCCTCATGCTCTCCGTACAGCCTGGCCCAGCATGGCTGATCCCAAACATGCTTTCATAAGCTTTTTCCATTGTGATTTGAGGCCTCGGGATATAAGGAACTCTGACCTTTCAAATAGCTGACTATAACACTTCAGATTTTATTTTTTTTCTCATATGATAAGGCTACAGTGAAGCGTTCAATTGTCCCTTTGTCAATCCTTTGTTCGTGCTTCTGCCTCCCAAAATTGTCTTTACTCTGGTTTATTGTTTCCCGAACAATAGCTCTGTACTCGGCACTGACAGTCTGTCTAAACATCGCCAAATGGTTTCAATACAAAGACCAGCTCTTAAAAAGTGCTCGGACCAATATTCAGCGATTGTTTTGGGGCACTTTGGGACAATGAGGAGGCTATCAGGGTTAAGGTGAGATACCGGGAATGGAAAAGTGGAGGCGGTTCAGGTGCATGTGAGTTTTGTGTGTGTGTGAACTGGAGAGCGAGTATGTGTGGCGGTTGAATGATGGTTGATGGTTCATTACTGACAACTCAATGAATGCCTGGGGGAAGACTCTCATAATGCAACATTTGGGCTGCCGCAGTGTTCTCTCACAGGTTAAGGCAAGGGATGTACAGAGAACTGCCACTTTAGCCCATAATGTATTCTTCACCAGCGCTCGTCATATCAGCAGCAGGCAGACCTTAAGGAAATGTACTTCCTGCTCTCCACACAATGTGGGAAAGTGCTTACTGTGACTGCACTTAACACAGAGCAATGTGGAATCCTAGATTAACCTTGCTATGATTTGGCTAATTTGGCTGGAATGACATTTCCCAGAGGCTATACGACGAGTCTCTCTTGAGCTTTTCAAATAACTCTCAACATGCACAATTCGGCAGCCAGCCGAGATCGCGGATGATAAGGGGCAAGTTTACATTTGAATATGTTTCTGCCACATAATCAGTGTCCCTTGAGCCTTTAAAATGCTCCAGTGTGTGTGCGTTTTTATGGAGTATAGCAAACAAGTTGGTTGATGGATCAAGTTGGTTGATTTCACAAAGGATCCATTCTTTATTAAATGTCACTAAACCTTGGTAATTTCCTTTTTTGGTGTAATCAGTAAGATAAATGATAGTTCATTGTGAAGTCTCTTTTAGGAAAAAGAAAATAAATCACTGAACTAAAGGAATTATGGAGTGAGTTAATCACTGATAATGATCCCTCTGGTTTTTAGCTGGAGGAAGAAATATGGTAGGTCGTAGTCAATGTTTGTTAATTTTGTAAGTTTGCCTATTACCTGAGAACAGTTGTTTTAATAATGTGATGATTGTCACTGCTGTTATTGAGATCTATTGAGTATTTAAATGTATTTTACGTTACGTGTACGACACATACATTTACAGTACTTGCGTTTCCATAGACACTGAAATGTACAATATTGATGTATTGACAGGACTAAAATGGAAATTATTTTCATATTACCAACTTTTTAAAGGGTTAGTTCACCCAAACATTATTTTTGTGTCATGAATTACTCCTTTATTCATCTTCGGAACACAAATTACGATATTTTTGATGAAATTCGAGAGCTTTCTGCTTTCTGAAATCTATTACAGATTTAGTTCAGTTGAAAACAATTTTAAATAGCTTTAGTTAACAATAACAATTTGATTTAGTTAATCTTTTAAACATTTTACATACCGAATGCTTCTTTGAATAGCATGCGTTATGTCCTGCTTGGCTTAAATCTTTAATTTGTGCTCGGTCAAAGGCTGTTGGATGTCTCGCTAAACCACTTGGTGAAAGAAACAAACATTCCTTAAGTTTTGGGTGAGAAATCTCATACTATAATGTTTACTTCCTCTGATGTCCTATTTTTCTTTTCATCTTTGTACATTTGAATATGAGTTGTTTTTGCATGAGTACGTTTGATACAATTTATCCTATTTTACAATCTTTGCCTCTATTCATTTGTAAAGCATTGGGAGCCAAATAGCACCTTGTCAGCTCAGATACATGTCTTTGTCAGTTTCTTGATAACCCCAAAGCAAACTATTTCGTTCAATTTTTCAGTTTGTTACCTACTATAGAGGTGTAATTGTTTTCATGCAACACACAAATATTTATGCAAATTACACAAGGATTGAATAATTTGGTCTTGGAGCTCTTGTATTTCTATCGGTGTTGCTAGTCAGAATAATGTGTTTTGTGTGAGGAGCAATTCGAAATGTAAGTTTATGAGAGAAGAAATGTCTGATTTGTAAAAAAAAAAAAACAACAACTTTATTTTCAGTCAGATCCTTTCAATGAATCAGTGATCCAGTTTACAAAACTGATCTATATGATTCTTTCTTGACTCAGACTGATTTTCAGTTCAATTAACTCCAACTGAATTTAACCTTGATAATATTGCATCTCAGCTGTTAACAGCTCAATGGACAAGGATATCAATGACCCTAAAGCTGTTTGTGTAACATATGAAATATGATATGAATATGAAGTTGTTGTCTAATATAACACCCAGGTATTTAACTGTAGAGGATGAACAGTACATCCTTCTTGATAGAAATAGCATTCTAAGAGATTGTTTTGGTCCAATGTAATACCTTGGTCTTATCTGAATTTAATAGGAGAACATTACTGGTCATCCAGTCTTTTTATTCTTACACCTTGAATGTGTTATTTTGAATCTTTAACACACATTGTCGACTATGGTAATTTAGGGATTTCATCTGGTTGTGATAAAATAAATGGTTGAGAATCCTCGGCATAACAGTGTAAATTACAAAGGGGCAGCATATTAATTGAAAATAGCTGATGGCCAAAAAGTGACCCTTGTGGCACTCCTAAATGTACTAATGTTAACTTGGATATTTTCCCATTTAAATATACAAAATAGTAAACTAGGTTTGATCTAAATCACTGCAATGCCTTTCACTAAATACCAGTGTGATTTTGCAATCGATCTAGGAGTATACTATAGTGTTGAACGCAGCCCTGAGATCAAGTTGAGATGCAACCTTGGTTAGAGGCTAATTTGGTCAGAGGCTATAAGTCATTTGTAATTTTAATGAGTGCAGTTTCTGTGCTATGATTGGGCTTGAATTCTGACTGAAATTGTTCAGATATAAAAAAAAAAATCAAGGAGGATCACAATTGAAGTGAAGAAGTGAAGAGATTGACGTTATCAATATTCTTTGAAATAGACTTTAAATATTTAAAACCTTTCTAAAGGGCCACCGTAGTTTCACAAAATCCTGTGGAAAACATGCAGAGCAATCTTATGGCTGCTAGTGCATGAGCCATTTTAACATACCTGATTTTATACCTTCATTTGTGTCCTTTTTGAAACTTAAAAACTCTGATCCCTATTCATTTTAATTGTATGGAAAAGAGCAACAAGAACACTATACAGGACAGATTTGAACAATATGAGGGTGAGTCAATGATGACAAAGTTTTCATGTTTGTCTGAACTATCCCTTTAACGCTTTTTGATGTCAGATCTTGAATCACTTTTTTACATAGTAAAAACATATCCCTCCTAAAATCTTGCCATTCTCTCTCTCTCTCTCTTTTTGCATGGCTCTCCTTGCTTTTTTTTATTCTGTGGGTTTTTTGCTGAGTCAAAGGCTCCTCTTCTGTATGCCAGTGCAGGATTTACTTCTCTGTGCCATGAGACAGATTCACCTCACTGTAAAGTAGAGTATAAATAGGTTTCACTGAGGAATATTACAATAAGGTTGGATCCTGGTCTGGGGAACCCTGGGAGGTTTTCAGTCCAATAGAAGCATGGCTACCTCATGCTGTGCTTTATTGCCTCTCATTACTCAAGGACCTCAAGTCATATTTGTCATATTGGCACAGTTCTGATTTCCTCGCAGTATTTGACGCCAGTAATATTCCTCACTGTGTGAATACGGCTCATTAGGGAGATGCTTCCCAGTGGATATCTTGCCAACAAAGCAATTAAGTGCCTTAAACCTTTTTTTTTCAGTTTTCTGGGTGCTCTTAGGTTTCTTTTACTGTCGTTTGTACTGTACCTTTAAGCATTTAGCCATAGATTAGTGCATGGCTGTGGAAGAACTCTTCTGAAGGATTGCGCTTGTTTGTTTTCTTATGTTTACAGCCAGGAAGTACGAAAGTGGGGAGTATTTAAATATCACAGGCATCACTCGGGATCAAGCAGGGGACTATGAGTGCGGCGCCGAAAACGACATCGCTTCACCTGACACTAAGACTGTGAGAGTCACAGTCAACTGTGAGTACCATATACTTATTTTGTTTATGTTTGTTTCCTGTCAGACAGTGTAGAATCACATGCACAATGACATTGAGTCTTTTCCACCTCTCTTACTGGAGATACTTACTGGAACTCTGTTCTGAAACCTTGTGAGGCTGTCAACTGTCTACTGCCTCCCAACTGAAATGGGATATTGTAAGTGAACGATTTGGAAAGCTCTAAACTCCATTGCAGACATCTTGCAAAGCACACAGGAAAACTTGCCTTTTATAACTTTATAACTTGTATAGCACACCTTTATCACTTTACCTTTTATTATAATTATAATATCATGTAGTTGTTACATTATATCATGCAGTATTTTCTCACACTGTAAGTGCACATAAGTGAATGTATATGTAAATATATATATATATATATATGTGGAATATACTACAAAACACTTCTGCTGCTATTGATGTGGGATACAGGTAAGGTTAGGGTCAGGTTTGGTAATAAAGTGTAAATTGCAGGTAAACCTGCGTTACCAAGCCCTGAAACGCACAACCTGTTACCATGATCTGATCCTCTTGATGTTCCATACGAGCATTGTTATTAGTCAGAATGTTTCTCATTTCAGCAGCATTCACTGGATCCATAATGCTCAGATCGTTCTGAAATAAAGGATCCAGTTGCGAATGAAAAGGCTG
>JAOTRC010000004.1:20634933-20655821 GCA_027497675.1 Cyprinella lutrensis
ATCCTGGAATGTTTTCATCAAAAACCTTCATTTCTTTTCAACTGAAGATAGAAAGACATGGACATCTTGGATGACATGAGGGTGAGTAAATTATCAGCAAAAGTTTTTTTTTTTTTTTTTTTTTTTTTAAAGTGAACTACTCCTTTAATATTGCCGTTATGGCCGATACCGATATTTACCGATGTCGATATCTCTGTATAGAAAACACATAGCAAGGATTAGGGCTGCACGATATTGGTAAAAAGTTACATTGCGGTATTTTATTTTTCTGCATTATAAAAACAACTGCTCAAGATGACTTGAAGCTCTATTTGGAAAGAATGAATCGTTCTAGAATGACTGGGGTGGTTTTGTCATGGAGTAAATCCGCATAGAAACTAACATTAATAGAATGTTAACTAATGTAGTTAACTAGACTTTAATAAATGGAACCTTTATTGTAAAGTGTTTCCGATTTATGTCTCTCGAGTTCAGTGTTGGACAGATTCATTAAAGTGAATCGGTTCAAAGGAGTCATTAGTTCGCGATTCGGATGTGTCATTAATGGACAACAGCAAACGTTGTGTGGTTATCCAGGCAGTTTAGGACATCAAACAAGATTTGTCGCAAAGTGTGGTTTGTCATCTGAATGTGTGGAAAGCTTTTCAGAGAAAATAAGGCAACGTTATTTTTGCACAATTCAATTGCTTTCGACCTTGACCATCGTGTATTCTCACTGATATTCAGTCAAATCAATTCATTAATATGCGGCACGGAGGGAAAATACGCCAGTGCGATATTCTGTTCAAAGAAATGTGTAATACAGCAAGTCTGTGTTCATTCATAATGAGGTTTGTGTTATTTTCTGCTGTCAAATCGATGTGCAAAATTTCTGTGATTAATTTTAATAAATCCAAATATCTCGACTGTAACGTCTGCGTTTGTGATTCCCTAATAAATGGAACAGAAGTTTTGATCATGATCATCTGCACATGTTGAAATAGTAGGTATATTACTATGCTTCGGCTTTTATTTTATTAGCTTTCATAAGTGTAGAGAGTGTTAATTGATTTGTATACTATAAGGACTTTACAACTGATAATACACTGCAAAAAAATTTGGTGTAGGATTTACTTGAAAAAAGCTAGCTAACTTTTTTTCACTCAGAAAATGCTTGTAAGTTTACAAAGATTTGCCAAGTAAAAACCTAAACATATTTATCAGTAGCTCTAATTAGAAATCTTTAAGTTAAATTTACTTGTAATATGGAATTAAGGAAACTTTACAGAAAATAAGTAATTTTAACTCGGCTTGTAAAAGATTGATTAATATCGATTTCCTTTGCCTTTGTTTTAAATTTCACTAAAACAATAATCTTGAATTTTATTAGTCATTTATAGGATGTTTTTTACTTATATCATCTAAGTAATTTATATTACATCATGTGAATGCAAACACCTCAATACTTATACAATACACACTGGCGGTAACATTTGATGGGACGTTTTTGTGCTTGAAATGTGTCATTTTGAGCAAAAAATGTACTTGAAATGTCACAAAATGGCAAGTTACTAATACTGACATCAAAAATCAAACCAGTAAAAAATAAACCTCATTAATTATTCAAGATCCAGTGCTTGATGGGAACCCCAGTATCAGAAACTTGAATTAAGTACTGATATGGAATTTACTTCGTTTTTTTTAATTCTTGCCTCAACTAAATTTTTCAATTAAATTACATTGGTTTTTTTTCACTAGTATTTACTTCACCAAAAAATCTTTTTTTTTTTTACAGTGTAAAAACACATGTGCCCCAGTTTCCACTATATCTAACACCCATTCCTTCTTTTCTTTGAATATCATGTTTCACTCAGACATACTGTACGGGTACATCGGATTACGAAGTAAAACGGGTTGAGAACAACATTTTTATTTGAAATTATCTGCATTCTCAGCCTTGTCCTTTGGGCTCAGAAGTCATTTGTCCTCGGCTTTGTCATAAGCAATGTGTTCCTTTAATCTCTTATTTTATGTTATCTTATCCTTATATTTTATGCTGTGCTTCTGTGATGCTCAAGTTATGTAATGCTCCCGAGGCATTTTGATGGGGTGATGCCTGTACTGTAAATGCATGATCCAGCCAAAGCACAAGATTCATCCATTGCCGTTTATTTGGATCAGACAGACTTCTCTTCCAATATAAGCCAAAAAATCTGCATTCATGCAGTGTTGATGTGTCACATTGCTATTTTCATTCCCTCCCAGGAGATTGTGGAATGAAGAAATGATGAGCTGCACAGTATCACAGAACAAAATATCTCAGCGCAGTGATTATAGTGATGGATATTCTTATGGCAGCCATAAAAACTTAGATATTTGAACATTTTGATTTCTTGGCCTGAGTAAAAAAAAAAAAGAGTAAAAAAATATTAAATATTTCTTTAGTGAATGTTGTTTGGACTAGTTTAAGTCATTGATACCTAATATACACATATGAATCCCTGTTAAAAAAACATTATCTAATATGAGTTTAATTTTGAACAGATGTTTTTGGAAATCTTCATTGACTAATGTTTCTCCCTCACATTGAGTCATCAACCATAAAAATAGTGAGTTTTTTCCTTCTCATACTTACTGTTTTTTTTTGTTTTTGTTTTTTTTTTTGTAAATTAGTTTTCCCCTAACACTACTGGTAGATGCTTTGATTTTTTTAAAATGTTGCAAATTAGTATTCCTGTTATGTAAAATGAGAGAAACTCTCATGTTTATGTACAGTGAAGATCATGACTTCATATTTGTTAAATGATGTGACATATATCTGTGTGAAGTAACTATAAAGCCCAAAGTCTAAGAACATCACTTGTTTCTGTTATCACCACAATAGTGGAAATTTCTTTTCAGCTCTCAGATTACATGAAACGTATTACACCGAAGGCCTGGAGAACTTCATACCTTCAACTGTGGGGCTATAGAAGAGAATGTCAAAAATTCAATCAGGAAAAAATAGTCTGAACACAGACCTCAATAACTTGCAGGTGATTTTCAAAGAACGAGCTGCCTGGAATATGAATGTCCCCCACTCAAATTCAGACATAGCAAGTAATTTAACGCTAGCTAGAAAGACATAAGTGGATCACCTGCTTGAAGGGAGTTATTTTCTTATTTTTTTTTTTTTTCTATTTCGTGTTCAACTTAGTATTCTGTTCAGGCCTGCTTTATTTGTGTGTATATTAAGTATGGTGTCATTTCTTTCATAGCCTTTTTCTATATGTCCTTTTGAGTTTGATCACATGTCATTCTAGAAGCTTACTCATTTTCTCATGCAATAAGAATAGGTTTATGTATGATAAAGATTTATTTTTTTCCACTGAGAGAGGTTATTGCTTCTTGACTAAAAATTCAGCCTGTAGTTAAAGCTTGCGCACTGACGCCACTAGAGAGATTTACTCTGCATTTGTGAACATGAAAGGACCCTCATTTTACATGCACATATTCAGAGAACCTTCCTCAGCTCCACAGCCTTTGAACAGCCATTAAACAATTTATCACTGAGCAGTTAATTTCTTTTCTCTAACCCTTGGGACAAACGGTATTTCTCAGCATTGCACCCGTAAGATTTACACGCATTGACCACTCTGAATCTTGTTGCTAATTCATTTCTGCCTCTTTTCACGCGACTGTAAATGAAAACGTAGCATTTTTTCGAAGGCCTTTCCTCTCAGGCTTGAAGGGTTAGTTTATTTGAGTTCGCTTATGTGTGTTCACTCTTGCCCTAAATCACGTTGGCTTTTATTTTCTTTCTGTAGTTCCTCCAGCAATCCATGAGATGAAAAGTCACGGGGTTCGACCCGGTCAGATTGCCCTGCTGAGATGTGAGGCAGCAGCTGTCCCCTCTCCAGTTTTCGAGTGGTACAAGGGAGAGAAAAGGTAAAACCAAGAGTGATAAAAGTATTCATTTCATTAGCTTAGCTGTACAGTGATAATTTATCATACATTATGCATGTTAAGTGAGTTTATTTGCGATTCAGAATGCTCACTACGGAAAAGATTAATGATGGTCGGGGCCGCTTTTTGTGGCAAGTGTGCCTTTGCAAAAAGATGTAATATTCTGATATAAGTATTCATGCAGTCACTACATTTGTCGAATCCACAGAATAATTACTGTACAATCAAACTGTACACCAGTTTTGAGAGTATTGCCTAAGGTTTAATCACTGAAAGTTGATCTAAAGCTGAATTACAGTCTTTAGTAGTGTTAGTTTAATAGCTATGGATCTGCAACTTATCAAATATTACAAAATGTCTTATTAAAGAGTCTTAATTCCAAAAGATAGTGAGTCTTGGCACAGCATAAGCTCATGAAAATCACTTTTGCCACTTAAACATCATTTTTAACTTTTAATTAAAGTCATATACTTCTGCCAAAAATATACTACTCTAAAGAGCTCAAAATATAACATTTCAACAATACAAAAAGATGTCTTGACTGATCAGACAGCATTATTTTAAGAGTTGGTATAAATAAAATAACAATTTATCAGTCGTTAGTGGTTTTGAGGCCAGTAGGGCACCATTCATTTTTTATGCCCCAAAAAAGTGCTAAAATGAGGACTCTCCAGAAGGAAAATAGTGTTTACAAGGCATTGAAGGAATAGTTTTAGGTATGTTTTGGTATTGGCTTTGGTTCTAATGTAAATGTAATGTCAAATCACATCTTTAACTCTTGTCTGTGCACAAGTATTATCAACATATAATGTGACTTTCTCTTTTTGCGGTATAATAAGGGCTACAGAATGTTAAGTAGATGTTAGAGAGATATGACCAATCACAATACAATAAGCAAATGAATGCAAGAAAGAATGCCAATCGCAATTAAGTATGCAAATATTCATCACTGCAAGCACACTGCTAACTGTTCCAATTTATTGCCGTTTCGACCTTTCTCTGCAAGTGTCAGTGTTTTGTTTTAGTATTTTTGTCATTTTCTGTGGCTGTGCACCAGCATTTGTTTCTACCGTATTGAAGATGTGAATGTTTTTGTATCTCCAATTCTTTCACAGTTGGAGATTTTCAGAATTGAATTAAAAATTTCATAAAGTATACTTCTACAAAAACTAAAAATAGAGAGCACACTTAAGGCACAAACCATTTTTGTAAGGAGTCTAGCTGAATAAATATAGTGTAATGGGTAAATGAATAAAAAAGTTTTGAGGAATGATTCTATGATTCACTATAATATTTGATTGTTTACTACCAAATGTGATGGAATGAGATCGGAGCTTTGCTCAAATGATTTATCTTATATTATTTCCTTTGACACAAGTTTACTTCTGAAAACACAATATGTCTACAGTCACATTAAACTAGAAATGGGTACAAACCTACAGTATGTTAGGAAGAAGATCTGTTATACCTTAACCTTACATTTAATTGTATGTTTGTATAACCTCATTACTAGTAAAGAACATTCCAAGTCTTTGCACCAATCAGTGATGACTCAAGTGGTGGTTCTTGAATTTAAAAACCAAATTACCCCATTACCCATCATTTACCCACTCTTGCTGAGTACGATCTGAATCAGCAGTTCACACTGTGCTAATTGTAATTATAGGCTTCACTCGATTTATTCAAATTGCAAAGGAGGCTTATTGGCATTGGGTTTGTACTCTGCTTAATCTAAGGCTTTACATTGAACATTGTTGCTAAACTGTCTGGTTTACTGTATTTTTCAGAACTAATGGTAGTGAGGTGCAGGAAAATAGTGAAAGAGAAACAATTCAAGTAATATTGAGCCATTCAAGTAATATTGAGTGAACCAACAGGAATAATGCAGAGATATCATGAACTACTTTTAGATAGATTAGATTATCATGAAAAGTGATAATCATATTTATATGATGAGGTATATATATATATATATATATAAAGGTAGTTGGGTCTCAATGATGTTCCTTTGATGGAAAGCACTTGCAAAATTGTGATTCCCTTAATCATTCCACTTCCCAGTTGCAATATGCTTGTAATGCACAGATGTAAAAAAGCAATTATTTTCACTATCTGCCATTGACTGATTGTTTAAAAACAGCCAATGATCTGGGCCTATTATATCCTGTCAATCAAAAGGGTGTGGAAAAACTTGTCAGACTGCAAATCATACTGTGACTGCATCCTAAATCGCATTCTTCCCTACTATAGTAAAACATGTGACAAAAAAGTATTTCTAAATTCATAGTACTCATAAAAGAGTAGGCAAAAATGACCCGTATGACCTACTACTTTGTATGATGGACTCTTTATTATTTTATGAGGCTCCAGGAGAGGATTTATGAATGGCAGTGAAGCGACACAATTGACACTGGTAGGTCGCATGATAATGACAACATGGTGAATGTAGTACTCTGTGAATGTGCTGAATAACACATGAACAGTTAAACATTTTTTTCTTTGACCCATTGAATCACCTGTAGTTTTTCATATTTGTATCATACCTACCATATAATAATTGCAAAGAGCATTGTGCATTGTGCATTGTTACTTCTGATAAGAAACAAAGTGTCAGCTTTTATATTTTGTCCATTTAATCACAAGATTCAAACCATAAATGGTGTTTTGGCACTCTAAAACGGTTCTAAGATAGATCGCTGTCAGTGACTCAATTCAAGTGGCAGCCCGAACATAAAAATCTATTTTGAAAAATACATTACTGAAATGTTTCATGTCTCATATAATCATTCAATTGTGTTTCAACCACAGAGAGATGTCAATAAGCTTGTGAACAATGTCACATAATGGTGTATTTACCCCAGGAAAGCTACCAATGTTCACAATTATTTGTAAATAATTATAAATGAATTATTTAATGAAACTTTCCCCTCTGGATTTGATTCATACAAAGTAAACAAACAATTACATAAGTCAATTTCCAAATTTGAATTATGAATGAATTATTACAAGGGTGTATATTTGAGTGTATTATATCTGAAAATAAATAGCAGTTGAATATAATGGCTCTGTTGTTAATTTAAACCTTTAACAGTATAGTCATTTACTAAATGAGAGAGGTTTCCATGTAGGAGAAAAAATAAATTTAGTATCGGTCCATATAACAGATTGATATATTAGTACAATCCTTTTTGTGTATTACACTATAGCATTCAGGTACAGTGGTAGATCAGGTCTTTTGTTTTAAGAAAAGTTTTTGTTCAAGTAAGTGTCAGCAGGAGACAAGCTATTGGAGAGTTGTGGGACAAAAGGTCAGCACATTTACCTGTGAGAGTAACATGGATGACCCAGAGTCAGGACTCAAGAGCAACTGCTGCTGAACTTAAGACCTCGACAAAGCTACAAGCCATGTGCAAATTTTTCTGCTTCTGATTTTCCTTTTGGCAATTCCCTCAGGATCAGGGACAATTGTAACATCTTTTTACATTTTCCTTCATAACTCACAGCCTATAATATATCTACCTGCCATCTTTTGGCGTAAGAAACATTAATATGTGTCAAAAACAGAAACCTTAGATGGGTGATGTGAAAGACATTCACAAGAAATCAGTGTGTTAAAGTCCTCCATAACGGTGACCGTTTTTATATGTATCTTTGAATAGATTTCACCTTTATTTTTGGTACTAATTCCTTTACCTTTTCAGGAATTATTCATGTTTATGCCACATTTTCTGACTTTATAGTTTTTCTGTTTGGGCTTCCAAACAATAGTTTAGTAGAAATAAAGTAAAGTAGAAAAAAAGTAGATTTAAACAAATTAATATAGACAAATGGTTTATCTATAGTACAGTATGTAAATCAGACTATCTAAGTATCTACAGTATATGGTTCTTAAGCTGAAATGTGCACCTTTATGTTTGAATATATACCTCTGCTGCTTAATATTTTTGTAGAATCTGATTTTTTTTCCCTGAATATTTTTTAGCAATACAAAATTATTTACTGCCACTTTTGCTCTATGTAATGCATCCTTGCTGAATAAAAATGTCCCCGAACATTTGAGACACTGAAAATATTAGTAAAAAAGAATTAAATCACATTTAGAAATTGCTTGTAGCAATCATTTTTTACAGTGTAGGGTTTCTTTTGCACAATTTTAATCAACTATTTTTTGCAGTTCGCTTCAAATGAATTTTTAAAAGTACATGATATTCCATGTAGTCTCTCGGCATGTATAAATGAAAAGAGAAAGGGCTCTTAAAGCAACACTAAGTAAGAATTTTCACCTTAAAACAATGTTTTCAAAATCATTTCAGTGTTTCATCAAGTCGTGACATGGTGAAATGCACTTATGCCACTGCTTTACTCTCCTTTATCTGATATATCCACGCTATATGTAAGATTGCCAGATCGGGTCGCGTTTCTTTAGTCCGAATGAGACCTAAGAAAACTACAAATTTGGCTTGCTTTACGGCAAGCGTTACAATTGCCGATAGGTGGAGCGTACTCGACAGTAGACTACAACTACACTTTCATAAAATCATGCATCGTACTCTTCCTCGTCTGTGGCCGTTGTTGATTCCAAAGCCAGTGCAGGATAAAAAGAGAGCACATGTGTGCGACGGTAGGATGCGGTAAGCTACATTATTTACAACAGTAGTAATGGACAATTCCGCTTCCAACCTGTAGGGCGACCGCAGAGGAAAACTTGCTTGGTGTTCCTTTAAAACAGTTTTTGATGGATGGATTGTTAGCATGTCACATTGCAGCACACCGTTGTCACTGTTTGACATGTCATGGTCTCATTTCCAGGATTAACATGGGCCAAGGAATAGACATCAAGAACCTCAGCTCCAGATCAGTTCTCACAGTCAAGAACATGACACAGGATCGCTATGGCAACTACACCTGTGTGGCTGTCAACAGGCTGGGAACAGCCAACGCCAGTGTGCCTCTGATTCGTAAGTACCAAGCATTACTCTCCACTGGTTAATTTGTTGTCGTGCTGGTAGTTTTCATACTGTAATAGTCATGGCAGAGCTCCGCCGAGAAAACACAGTTTTCACCCATCTTTAATACATGTGTTGCAGAGGAAATGAGAGAAGATGGTACTCAAATAGGTCATTGTTTTGGAGTCTGAAGTTTTTCTGTGAAGCATTTTCAAAGAGCTATCGCTCTTAAAATGAGATGCAATTGCTTTGAGCAGTCTGTTTGAAATGCTTAGTGTTTTTCTGTTTCAGTGGCCGCCGAGTCAATAATAAAAGTGGGCTAACAAGATAAACAAATGAGGGGGAAAAAAAACAACAAGAAAAAATAGTGATAGTCTTAAAAGTGGCAGATGGAAACGTTGAGTCCTGTTCTTTTAAATGAAGCATATCAAAGGCCCAGCTGAGATGAAAATTCCAGGATCTTTCACGTTCTACTGAAGACCGACAGTCTGTGATGCGGGAAACCCAGAATAGACCAGAACGCTGCATCTTCTCCTCCCACCAGAGTTACTTCGTTCTTATTTTCCTCATCGCTAATGAAAAGGAAACCTACCCTACTGTGCTCGTAATGAGAAATGGCAAGCAATTCCTCCACAACATGCACATCTCCACATCTGTAGAGATTGCAAAATGCAAGAGCCGGTCATCATTGCCTGGGCCTAAATTGCTGTTATAATATTGGTCAATAACTATTGATGAAGCAAAGGTGGATTCAGGGACACATTAATATTTAATGGAGGACCTCAACCTCAGAGACAAGGTGTGGAGTACTAATCAAAGTGCAGTGTTTGATTTTCTCCTCAGCATGAAGAAACCTATCATTTCGCTCTATTTTTAGCCTAGCGTATGATTTCCTCCCTCATATTTTATACCTAATATCGATTGAAAGTGTTTCTTAGATTATTCCCACAGATTTGTTTTGTTGTCTCTGCATCCTAGACACGCAGTATCCCTAGCCGACCACTATAGTCAGAGAATTAACTACTTCTCCCCCTATGGAACCGCCGGGGTCATTTACTGTACTGTACGTCTGCCAACATCAAGGTGATTGAGTGCTTTTGGCATCTACAAAGGGTATTTAGCATAGTGAAATGCTCTTTAATAGCAGGGATGAGCTCCCATTAAAGGTCCTCTGTGGCAAGGTGAAAATAAAGGAGGTAAAGTCCATTATTCCATTTCCGCTAAGACATTTAGCTTGACAAAATTCATTGGTTTTTTTTGTTTTTCTTTTTTTTGTTTCATACTAAAAAAATTGTTCGGTTAGCTCAGCTGGTTGATGTCGTTGTACAGAAAGAATTGTTGTGACAGTTGGTCGGTGTGGTATTAGTCCCTCCCCTCCTCCACTGTGATTGGACGGCTGGGCAAAAAGTGAAAGTGATGAGCGCTGAGTTTTATCCTAAGTTGAACATTTTTCAACTCCCGCGACCAGTAAAAACGCTCAGCGCCTCGTTACGCTCATGGCGTTTAAAAAACGCGGCGGTCCCATCTAAAACAATTGAAAACAGACCAGGCGCGTGAAAAAAACGCTTTGGTGGACACACGGCCTTAGTTTGTTCAAAACTGTATGCATTTCTTTCTTCTGTGAAAGACAAGATTATTTGTCCCTACAGTAAAACTCATTGCGATTCAATGTTATTTTGGACACCAATGACTTTCTTTGTAGGGATAGAAACATTTGAAAATTGCTACAGAAGGTCTGGGATGAATACATAATTTTTGGATGAACTTTCTCCAAAATGAACCCTCAAAACAGGTGTTTTCATTGTCACTATCTACACTGACCCAGTACTCCCACTAAAAGAGAGCTGGCTCATGAGTCTCAATTCCATTAGTTCTTTATTGGCCTGAATATTTTAATTCTCATTGTTTTATGCTTCACGTAAAGTGTACGTTTGAATGTAATCCTTAACAGCAGAATTAAAATATAAACTCACATTATGCTTAAGAGATTAAATTTTCATTAAGAAAAAGTGCACTTTCATGAAACGTTGGCGTTGGCATGCACTCTGCTAATGACGTTAGAGTCAGATACACTCAGAGATCGAACCACATGTTTAAAACTGCATTATTTAAGCCCTACCAATTGCCAAATGACCCCAATATAGCTAATGGCCTTGGTTGCAATAGTCAGAGATAGATTCTCTACTGTAGATATAAAAAATGCATGTCAAAGCATCACACTCAGTCAGTCTTTGTTTTCTCAATGTCTCTATGGGAATTCATTAGTGTGAAAGATATTAACTCTTAAGGATGTGTTTAGCACATGTTAGTAATTGACTATAATGAAAACAATCTCGCAGAATGTTGATTTTTTTCTTTAGTGCATACAACTCGGTCAAATGGTTGCGTAAATTGATAAACGGCCATGAGTTTCTCAGCATTGTTCTGTCACTGTATAGTACGGTAGTTGATATTTTTCCTTCAGTGAGTACACTCTCTCAAACGTGACAATGCAAACTTGCGCTTTTGTGAAGTAAATGTGTCTCTTTTGTTTAATTTCTAAAACCTTCATGACCATTGTCTGTGAACACTACTTCACTGAACAGTCTCTTTTGGAAAGCAAAAATCTGCAGGCACTGGGCAAAGGTGATCAATTTAAAAAATGCGTGTGGGTTTTTTTTTTAATTGTTTTTTTCTTTTTAACAAAGTCTTTTTAATGTTGCTTTGAGAAAAATTGGTGATGCGAATTAGATTGACTTGACATTTACGTGGCTCTTTCTCCATTACTCACTGTCATCACATTAATTGGACTTTTGACCCCTTTGCACCTGGCATTAAAGTGTGTTTTCGGTGATCGGATCATAATCGGATGGCATTTGACCTCATTGAATACACCCAGGACACATTGTGATCGTATCACTGAAACCCCATTTTGAGGATGGTCAGGGACAGCTATAATTACAGTATGCAAGACAAGTAGTGTGACAAACATTGTTTGATGATTTTAATATAACATTCATTCATATCACAAGAACGCCTGTGGCAAAAGCTCTTTTTGTCTTACCAAGTGCTGTGTTTTGGATTTTTTTATTCTGTTTTACTCTGTGGTCTTGCGATTTGGTCACCCAATTTAATGAACAATATCCCATGAATTGTTCCACTGCACTACACTTTAAATCTTTCATTTCTCTCCCCAAATCCTTACTCTCTCCTGGTCTGTTTTCATGTGGGT
Organism: Cyprinella lutrensis; assembly: GCA_027497675.1. Taxonomy (NCBI): domain Eukaryota; kingdom Metazoa; phylum Chordata; class Actinopteri; order Cypriniformes; family Leuciscidae; genus Cyprinella; species Cyprinella lutrensis. The sequence continues at coordinate 20,647,015 of JAOTRC010000004.1, forward strand.
GCTTTAAAACTTTATTTCCCACCCTTTTCTTCACTTCTAATCCCTATTAGCATCCTTTACTGTTGGAATATGTCAAACGCTGGCAAATGGAATAGACCAAATTACTTTTCTTAATCTGCAAGCGTTTTGATGTATCCATGTTTCACAAATTTGGTGAATGACAGAAAAAATAGCAGTTAACACAACCTCTCGAATGTAATGCATTGAATGCACTGTATAAATGAATGTAGGTGAACAATTAACTGTTAACTTTGAATTTGGTGTTTTGCTTTGTTTTCAATTTTCATGTTTTTATGTTTCAAAATTTTCATGTTTTCCTGTCTGAGCTTTTCTGCAACACTTTCTTCTACATTTTGCTGTCCTGACTGTAAGGCGCAATGCTGAGAAGCAAATATTTTTGTTGTCCTTAATTGGCAGATTTCGTCTGCGCCGTAATCCAAGCTATCTTTCCCCCCTCATTTTTGCTTATAGCACAGTGTAGGCTTTGCCGAATAATCTCCTCCAACCTGTCATTGGAGTATGACTAAAACACTCATATAGCCCCAAGTAGCTCTCAGCCTTTCTTGATAAAGCCTCCACATCTTCAGCTGGCACCAACTAATGAAAGCCTTAATCATTTGCCATGCCTATCAAACAGAACTTCAGTGTCATCTTTTCGTTTCTCGCCGTTTCTTGTTGTCTCGGTTTGCTTTTTCCGCTCTTACCAAGTTGTGTTGGATGTTAATGTTGTGGTTACTATACTGTGACCCTGTCTGAGTCACGGGGTGGAGGCATAAAAAAGGATGAAATGGAAGGTGAACTAGAACAGAAGATATGATGTCAGTTTATTCTCATGAATATCGTTTTTTCTCCAGGCTGGGAAACTCGTGCATTCATTTTACCATTCAACCAGCCCTCCAGATCCTATTCTTATTTTCCCATCAATCATACATCAGGTTGCCTTCCCCCACACCTTTACATGCACTGTAAAGAACCAGCAAATACAGACTGTGCACAATTTATGCTGATACATTTAAATGCTGCGTTAAGTGCCTAGGGCTTATGAATCTGATTTGCTGGTATATGCACCATGTTATTCCGGTTCTTCCGAATACATTTCAAATGACTAAACTAATGTAGTCTTACATAGTCAAACCTTTGACTATGACGTAAAGTCTGGTCCACATTGCAACTATTCTGGAGAACACTTGCATGTAAAGTGACTAAACACTTTGTTTTCGTCGAAGACTGTTTGCAACATTCTCCTTAATAGCTAAAAACGGAGGAAAATTATGGGATTAGCCTGGTCAAAAATAATAAATTCACAGACATAGCTAGATAACAAGCTCAATATAGAGTTCAACTCATGGATATCAAGTTTACTTGCTGCTACTGTAAGTGCCTCAAACAAAACTCTGGAATATCTTTCAGTTTGATGCCAGTAGCTTTGCAAACTTTGGTAAATCCAGTGATTTGATCTTCCTAAAAGCGCTTATTGTCTCAGCCTTGTAGACTCAAATTTGTGCCCTTAGTCCCAGAAGCTGCATAAAACCAGCCAATCAGATTAGAGCTTGCCAGACATAGAAAGTGCTTTCCAGTTTTCTTGTGCTTATGCATCAGACAGTCGGTGAACGAAGTGGACTGTGGATTTGCAGTATGAGGCCGAGACTACAAATGCTTACATTAACCCATTTTTATGCTGCATTTCCTTGTTGACGTTTAATTTTGCTTTTTGTGTCTCATTTGAAGTCCTAATGAGATTCAGTCCTGTTCTGAAAAGGACAGCTGAACAGATGGACTGACATTTATCTTTCTCATTGACTTTTATCTTGTATTACAACAGTCATCATTTTGACGTCTTAAAGGGTGCCGCCTAGCCATTTGCACGCTGAATGTGCAGCCAGCGAGTCCTTGAAAAATAAGGTGTTTGTGATGCAAAGAGTCTGTTTTGGCTATAAAACACCTCCTGTCCAATCATTAACGGAGACAGTGGTTAAAACCGCCTGGAGAAATAGGCAATCCTTACGATGTGTCTGACCATGCATGAAAGATAGAAGGTTTAGCCGTTCAAGGATGCAGCCTAAGTTTTTTCTGCATCAGTACTGTGCATTGTGCTTTCAAATCCATCGTTAAGGGGATGCCGTAAAATAAATGAATTCATACACAGCTCATAGTCTTGTTTTACTCTCAAAATGATATAACAATGCACAGCAGATAGCACTTCACTTGTATCTTGGCAATTTAGACTCAGGGGTTTTCTCTCTTTGTTCATTGTAAAGGAAAAAATAAGATGTAGAATGAAATGCAATTCCTTCCACTACAATGATGTTTTTTTTTTCTTGCAAGTGTAAAGAGAGGTCATCCAGTGTACACATCAATCAGCTTTTATGTGAATGCAGTGCAGGCTACTCCATTGCCCTGCAGAGTACCTGAAGATTACACGTCATGCAATACTGTAATATAAAGACCGAGAGCTCCACATGGAAAGAAATCTCGCAAATCGCATTAAGGTGTTCATCCAGTATTAACCATAGACTGTAAAAATATGGACAAAGCGTCTGTGACGTCACCCATAGACTCTCTGAAGAACGGTTTTGAGGCTGTTTATGGGGGTATGGCCACGTCATACTGGAAAATCTTGGGAAATACAAAATACAAATCTTCAGAAAGGATACAGAGATGGAATGATGTGTCAGATCATGGCCGAGACATCAAATTCACTCGGCGCAGCCCGTTATCAGCTGTCAATCAAAGTTAACCGCCCTTATTTGACATACATTTTATATCTAAATATGATCTAAACTAACGAGTTAGAAAACAAATTCACTATTTTTTTTGTATAGTGAATTTGGAAGCTTAATTGGTGTGTGAACTTGGTGTGTAGGAAGCTTAAAATGCTAACTCTGAATGTTGTTGGCCATTTCATAGCAAAAAAATATCCATTCATCTATTATTTTTTTACAACTGCTTGTCCAATTAGCAAAAAAAAAAAAAAATCAAGGCAATTACCCACATAGAATAAATTGAGCTTTGAGATGTGGTGGAAATGTTATTTATGGGTGGGAGATAATTAAAATGAAAGAATTTTACGTGGTATATGTTTGTATATACACTGTAGGACATCAACAAAGTAGATAAACTAGCAAAATTTTAATTTCTGAAATTCCACAAGGCCAGAAGTAGAAATTAAAAAGAAACTCCTGAGGCCGGATTCACAAAGATAGACTTTGACTACAGCTTAGATATAGTAGATAGTCAGACTTCAGAAATCAGACCGTCGCACAAAGCACTTAAGACTCTATCTAGGACTACACTGCAATGCATTCTGGGTAAAATAAGACACTTTTCAAAACAAAACAAAAAAAAAAAAACATGGTGGATCGAGTGCATTCAACCACTCAGTCCAGTTTACCCCAGCGGAAAATGTGTGTTTGTTGGAGGAGGAGTATAAAAGTTACAAGGACATTATACTTTGGAAATTTGTTTTGGTCTGAAATTAAGTCAGTCTTTATTTTTGTTAAACAGTCAAACTTGCATTTGACTAGTCTATGAGCAAATATCAGACTTGTGTAACACTATAGACCAGTCTAAAATAGTTTTGTGAAACCAGCCCCTGGATATACAAACCAAAGATAGCCTATATGTATGTGCATGCACTACATCTATGAATAAATAACCCTTTGTTCATAATCTTTAAAATTTAACTCCCCATAAATCTAGTTGTATACCTTTTTTCTGATTTTTTTCTGAAGTGTGCATTGTGCTGTCAGTAGTGATAGTCTAGGTTGCATGCCTGGGCACTTAACACGAACGTCAGCTGAAAGGGGTAACACACATCGCCTGTGTTTTTGCTTCATACACACTCCGTCTCAACACTGGCCATGAACCTGCGAACAGTAATGATGTGAACTGTCTCTAGGTGCTGTGATTTCAACTCCAGGGCTCTCAATTTAGCAAAGGGCTTGCTAGAGAGAAGCCACTGTTGAGGTCATTACACCCCTTAATCACAAAGTCACTCTTACTGTTACAGTCACTGTAATGTTGATTTGGACAACAAAAGAGAAAACACGGACCCTTTTTTCCTTCAGTTCATCTTTACTGTCACAAAGGATCTTAGAAGGGAATGATGATTTGTTTGACAAATGTCTAGATGGTTTGTATGTGACTTAGTTTGAGTATTTTCCTAAAAGCAAATGACCAGTGTCTGTCATGCAACTACTTGTCATATGTTATTCATTCATTATTCATTAATAAGCGAGCTGAAGTACACCAAAACTATAATAAAATATTTGGTTGCTTTTAATATTTGAATGTCATTGCATGAGATTACAAACAATTGAACCAGGCGAAATTTTTAAGACAAATAACTCAAGCAAAACATTTCACAAAATGAAGTTTGCCTTGTTTCAAACCATAATAGAAAGACTGATTAAAATTAAGATACAAAGAATTAGGATAATTTCGGTTGATTTAACAGGATAGTTTAAAAAAATGGCATCGTTTATTCATTACGGAAGCCCTAAACTGCAATGTTAAAAACAAAAATCTAGCATTTCGAGATTAAAGTCGAAACATTCGAGATTAAAGTCAACATTTTTCGGCAGTACATGAATACAGTCTTTCGTAGAAGTTGTGTGTGTGCTTGCCATTGTTTCACATTGTCGCACACACAAGCATTCATAATGGTACATAGCAAATGTTTCACCCTGTGTTTGTGAGTGTTTGTGTTTTGTTTCAACAAAAGGAAATGCAACAGGTATCAATCTACCAGCATTAGGCTACCATTGTAGGACATTATAAAATATACTGCACCGGAAGACTTAGACCATGGTAATTCTTGTTGGTAGATTAGCACCTGTGTAGAATTTTGTTGAAAGCCCAGATAAAGGTAAAAAGCTACTATTTTGTGTTGATCCATTGCAGTTCGACTTTACAAGCCGATACGTCACAAGGAAAAAATTACAATCTCAACTTCCGTTTCACGCCGAGTTTAATATCGAAATGCTCGATTTTTTTTTTACATTCCACAAGGTGACAAAATGATGCCGGCAGAAAAGGATGTCAGAATTTTCGTTTTAGTATTCCTTTAAAAGGTGTCAGGAATGACTCAGACTTCAATGAACTGCAGAAATGTTGGCATTTCTGCTCAATCTACAATATAGTGAAATTGTGGCAAAAAGGAACTTGTCTGAAAAAAGAAAATGATAATAAACCGTAATCAGCATATACTGTAGATCGTTTCCTGCTCCTGACTAAATGCTCACTTCAGAGCATCTGTCAGTCCCTATATAGACAAGTGGTGTTTTGTAAATGAGAAATGTTTTTGATGAAAGCTCTTGTAAAACTCTCGTCTTTTGCAATGGTACAAATCCTGCCATACGATGCTCCACTTGGCAGCGCATCTCTCTTTTTTGTAATCATCATTAGAGTCATTTGTCCTGCTGCTCCGGTGTGACCTCTTTGTCACGTCCCATAGGTCAACATGCGTCTGCTCAATACTAAGGCCGCTATCATGGACAGATGTGTCATTGGCCCTCGGGTCAGTTATGGATTATTGTCATGACACATCACCTTTTGATGTGTCACATTTACAAATTGTATGGTGGGTAGAGGTATATGAGAAGAGTGGTGAGAAAGCGGAAGACCCTTCAGTACCTCTCAGGTATCAGTTCATCATAATATCATCTAGATGGTAGAGCTGGTAAAGCGTAGCATGTTTAATGTGTGCTATGATACAGTTATCATCATTATCTTCTCTGGCCTGCCTAACAGCTTTACAGTCCCAATGAGCTTTCTTGGCAACAATATTTGCCCTACTTTATGAGAACATTAATCACATGTCCATGTACTTTAAGTCACATCATTTCCCTGATGTCCTGGGGCTCTGCTGCAACCTCTCTTACAGTCCTCCTGGATTATGTTTATTCATACTGTGAGCATCCTCAACAATTCTAATGATGTCAGTGTATTTTTTAGTCTGCTGCCCTTTTGCTCATACATTTTAATATGGAGCCCCTGGCAAGAATGTTGCATTAATGTGCCGCCTGCAATGATGATATATTTAACTTTTACTTTGTTAGTTTGTATGCTGTTATAATCAGGTTGATTACTGCCAATTTTAAACTGAGGATTCAACACATCAGTATATATTTATATATGTACATTCAATCCCCATGGGGTCATATTACAAGCTGACGTAAACATGCGAAATAGTAAAGTAATCTAAACAACTGAGGTGGCAGTATTAGCATGCAGCAAAAATACAAATAAATGCCCATTTCTGTTCGTACCAAAGGTAATTCAAGGATTTTAGTCTGATGTGGCTCGGATGAATGTTAGAAGCATAAAGTGAGAGAGGTCAGGTATAACTTGACTCATAAATTAGATTTAAATCATTAGAATTTAAAATGAAACATACAATTTAATTTACTGAAAAAGATCAAATTCCACACATTGAAAAATGATTAACAAAAATATTTAAGCAATTTTTATCCATTTATCCACCAGATTGGTGACACTTTACAGTAAGATCTCTTTTGTTAACATTAGCCAGTGTAAAAACTGACAGCAAATTATGTATTTTAAGGACGTTTACTAATCTTTGTCAATGTTACTTAATACAAATGCCTTTGTACAAAATTTTGATTTAAAAATGTCAAATAAAAGTAAGGTTAATAAATGCAATGGAAGTTTATTTTTTTTTGCTGTCAGCTATTCTAATCAAAGATTTCCATGATTCTGAGATAAACCACTGAGACAGAAGCCTTACAAATCAGGTTCTAGCAGTGCTTATGTTTTGTACAATAAAATTAAATGTTTCAGCCATGAGATTTCTGCAACAACCTTATGTTGTTCACTGTCCATTTAGTGAAGCCTGTGAGAGAAGGTGAAATAAAAAAAACGCTACACCCAGCAATGAAAATTTAATTTATTGTGCCCTGAAACTGAACTCGGAGAAGACCGTGGCCTCTTTGACTGCGTGTTGAACCCGGGAAAAGTGCCACAGGCAAATAAAAATGTGATACATGGTTTAGAGTTGGTTAGTAATGCTTTAGCTGTAATAATGCTCAGATAAAAAAAGTGGGGGAAATGTGCATCCTAACAGAGACAGATCTTACAGAGCTGGCAGAGCTTCAGCACTAAACATATGGAGAGTACTGATCTGGCTCTATTTAAGCAGCCCGGCAGATGACTGATTAGATGGCCTGATTCCTCCAATTATTTACATTTGAGGCATCCATGGGATCCTTAAGCAGGCACATTAGAGCTTGTTTGGAGTGTAAATGAAACTGGCCAGAAGTAAAGGAAAGTAATAAGATTAGTGTAGTGCTGGTCAGTGCAGTAATTACCTGCATGCTTACAAGAAAGAGTTGAGTGGTCAAATTAACATAATTTTCTGGAAAAAAAAGGTAGTGTGGTCCAATTAAGGTGTGGCCCCTTTAAGAGCTGTGTGCTCCTTGTTGCCGTATTGTTTTGTAGGCATATCAGAGCACGTCTGGGCATATGTGCCATATGCCTCGAACACCCCTTTTACTATGCGAACACCCCATGCGGGTAATTCCTGTTTGATGCAATTCTTTAGCTTATTTTGTTTAAGTAACCTACACGAGTTCGATTTGGGAATAAAGTGGGAGTTGTGAGGTGCCAATCGCCTCCGTGAGTCTGTCTGGACTCTGCATGCAATAACTTCAGTTGTGTGCTATCCCTATTCTTCCTGAAGCAACGCGTTAACTGTTGCCTACTTCAGTTTCTTTGCGGGGACACCGCCTTCACCTGCCATCATGTCTATCAGCTCGCTTTCGGGGTGAGATTTCCACGACTGCGCAACTGGGTACAAGGGTTGCCAGGTTGAGGAGACAAACCGGTTGAAATTGTAAATGGTCTGTGAATTGTGGTCGATTGTGTGAATATACTGCATTTAATCAAATCTGGCAACTGGTCAACAACATTAGACAAACATATTGGTTGGATTATTCATAAAGGAGTTTGGGCCATGCAAATTACGGGAGTTTCCCGGGAGAAATAACAAACCGGGAGGGGTCTGGGAGATGGGGCTAAAAAACGGGAGAAACCCGGCAAAAACGGGAGTGTTGACAGGTATGGTTATACTTGACTTGAAAGTGGCGTGTATGTTTACGCAAAAGTCATGTTACCGCATCATCAGCTCGAGGACAGATCCAGGGTCGAGGGCAAAGCAGAGGAGGTTGTGCAAGAGACCATGCAACCAGGGTCCAAGGAAGTAGAGGCCAAGGACGGGGTGGTCGAAGTGCAGGGCAAAGAGCACTTTTTGGACAAGAGGACCTGCGTTGAGTTTTGCATCTTCAAGCTCAAAAAAGGGCATGTGAACGGGTACTGGATCTGGATACGCGCAAGTGGGCAGGTCCTGTGTGGCAAAAGGCTCTGTGTCTTCATGATGATCATAAGTGATGATAATCTTCATTCCACATTCACACAGAGCACATTACTGGTAATTTACTGGCAATGTTACAACCTCCCTGGTAAATAGCCAGAACCAAATTACCTGTATTTTTGAAAAGGTCCGGTTCACGCATGATCTCTTGTCAGTAACTTACCAGTAAAAACTGTATGTGTAAAAGGGGCTAATGCCTTGTTTAAATGAATGAATACATTGTGGGAATGGTTTAGTCAGCTTATACTAACCCTAACCCTACCAGTCTACTGATATTCTAATGAGAGTTACAATTGGCATGTAGCTGCAACAATACTTATATTCAAAAGAATGTGTTAAAAGGTACCTATTATGGCATTTAAAATGTTCCTAATATTGTTCTGGGTGTCCCCAACAACAGTTTTACAAGCATGCAATG
>JAOTRC010000004.1:20664083-20674471 GCA_027497675.1 Cyprinella lutrensis
TGTGTGTTGGGGGGGGGGGTGGGGGTGTAGTTCAGCCAAAAGTTACAAGTCTGACATTATTTACTCACCTTCCTGTTGTTTCAAACACATGACATTCTTATAACACAAAAGGAAAAAAATGAAAGAATTGCACTGACCGTTCTCGGATATGCTCATTAGATTACCTTTGCCATTATTTAACGTTCACTTTGTTTTATTTAAAATCACTCATTTATTTACACTAGCTATGGACACCGTTTGTTTAAACTGAAATTTAATCATTCCAATTGATGAATCCGAACAAAGCGTTTGTGTGACAAACGTCAATATGCCACTTCAACATCATTGCATATGCTCAGAACATTCCAGATTCATTTTTTAAACTGATGAAGTGTTTACATGTACTATCAAACTGATTAGAAAAGGTTTAAACCACCATATACAATCCAAATTAAATTGAATCCGACTGACGTGGTTACATATGACTTTTTTATTCTGACTGTGCAACTAGTCCGAATACAGTCGGATTACTAGGGTCCATATCAGGCCCTGTGTCACAAGTGGGCAAAAGTGGGTTTCAGTTTGTACCTCCACTCCCAAAACTCGATAAACTTTAACCCTTTTGATGTGAACAATCACACCAAAGTGAATTTTCTATGCATCACATGATCAACTGCTCACTTCAAATTTGCTTTGGCTGGTGCTAATATAGAAATAAACTAGGTAGCTATTTACACCATTCTTCTTTTAGTTCAATGTAGTCTAGGCATAGCATAGGACATATGTTATCATTATCTTAGGGTGGGACTTGATGTTGCTACACCTGATAAACTTTCACAACTGAGAATGTGTTGGTTGGTGTTATATGTTAACTCAATATTACAGGTTTTGTACTATGGTAACTTGTTAATGGTGTGTTAGCTGAAGCCTTCATCTTGTTGTATTGTGTTAGTTTAGCCAAATCTGATGAAGCCTATTGCAGGTATAGATATTCAGACATGAGTCTAACTATGGTTGCACTGGTCCATAAATACTAGTGTAACTAGTGTTTATGGACCGGTGTTTTAAGCATTCCAATATGCTGGCCGGCTTGCTTATGTTTAGCGGCCCATAGAAACAGCCACTAATGAGGCATCTATGTATATAAATGTTCAGGACAACCAGTAGATTCTTCACAATTTCTCCTTTTGTGTTCCACAGAATAAATAAAAATAATTCGGGTTTAGACCAATATGAATGTGAATAAATTATAACTAAGTTTTTATTTTGGTTGAACTATTCTTTCAAGACATGTCTTTTGAAAGCCAGTGTGAAAATGTAATCTCTAAAATGGGATACATTACTTCCCCTTATGCTTTCTCTTTAACACATAAACTGACATTCACAGACACAAAGCACACACTGACAGCGTGCGTAATATGTTGTATTGCATGGCTGCTCTTAGTAACCACAATGAGTATCATTCAGCGTTACAGATCTTAATGCATTTTCATATGCCACTGTATTAGTAGGTATACCATTTGTATGGAATGAATATAATTAGCCATGGGGTCCTCTCACTGCCAGAGTTTAGACCTTTGCCAGTGTGTAGCCCTTAACTTTCATTTGATGCAACGCTTGCAGAACAAATGACAATTTCATGGTCCACTGCAGTAGCGGCAGTATCAATCGCTGAGATAAACTGTCTCGACGTCCCACTGTTCTTGTTTTGTTCCAAGTTCCAAATTGTATTTCTAGTTAATTTTGTGATGTCCTAGTTGAGCGACTTGCCCGAGAGAGGATAGTTTGAATTCCTCACAACAGGTGCACTACTTATTTGACAAATACTATAAATTGATTGATAAATGCTAATTATGTTTTGACATCTCTTCACAGGAGGGTTGGATTTTGGGTATTCAGAAAGAAGCAATACATACGGTATGCAAATGCAATGATGTATAGAAATGTATATGAGTGTGCACATGGGAAGACCGAGGCAATTGGTTTTAAAATGGCTTTCGAGGCGAGGGTATTTTCTTGTAAATGTCAAGTGTTACATGACTTTTGTATGTTGTAATTTTAATTTATTAATTACAACATTCATTTTGTTTTTCATAATTGTTTTGTTTATTTGTTTATTTATTTGTTTAAAAAAAGCCTATATTGACAGGTTCTATTGTGACAACTTATTCCCTCTGCCGTAGGGACATGTTTTCACAAAACAGTGGTATTTTTTTTTTATTCTGGCCAATAATGGTGGGATTTGATTTAAGTTTAATAGATTTTTTGTAAGAATTTAAGATATGTGTCTTCAAAAAAATGGACCCACCTTTGTGTAAAAAGTGTGACTAAGCCCCAGTCTTCCCTGTTTATGTATACAATTAAAACATTACTCAATAGCTATTAAATCCATTCTTTACTTTGAATGTGTGATATATTTCATACTTGCCAGAATGGAAACAGGAGGGGATGTTAGATCTTTGCCGACCAGATGCTTGTCAATACCCATTCATAGTTCCCTTGCATGATTTTGAAACATTTTGGCTTTTCTTTACACATTTACAACTGCTGTAAAAATGGCTATAATTGACTGTGAAAATCAATCCCTACTTCATACACAGTATGCGCTTTTCTCCAAACACACTGCCAACACTTTTGTGTTTCTCTGCATGCTGGCTGAAATAGCAGCTACATTCAGACATGCTTTTGATTCCACTGAAAACCAACCTGTCTCTTATCGGTAACCATTCTGACAAATAGTTCAGACAGCTTCCACACAAAGTGAGATTTATGAAGCGTTTGTGCTGTTGGGGTTTATTCGTTGAAATAGAGTGTGCTTCATTTACAAAAAAAAAAAAAAAAAACATTTGAGAGCTCAGGCCACAACACTGAAGATATGATTTATGTTTCCCTTGATGTTTTGTCGCATAGATCGTACTGAAGTTGTTCCTTAGAAGAAAGTGCAACCTTAAATGATTAAGTATATAAAGTAAAATATTTAAAACAAAAATCCTTTCACAGAGAGCTTTTTGAGGATCTCAGTTTGACACTGTCCACATTCAATTGTCTTCTCATGATCCCATTCTTCATACCTCCAAATTAGCTTAGTTACAGGGCTTTTTTAGAGCATAATCATGTTTAAGAGCATAACTATAGCTCTAATATCCTGCCCAACTGTGTCTCATTCACCATATCAACAAATGAGGTTATTAGTTGGATGTCATTCGTTTGACATTGCTTTTTTTCTTCCTCTGAGACTCATTCCTAAATTTTTGTGTCTACAAAACAAAGCAATTACTGCTGTCAGCAGATCAAGATACTCGTTTTTTTGTCTTTCCAGCATCACGAATGAAACTTTCACATTTTATCTCCAATGTGAACTAATCTGGCAAACATGATGGAATAGTGTTGTCAGTGTTTTCTTGTGAACTGTTAAAACGCCGCGTTCCGAATCCTTGCAGTGGATTCCAAGCATATGGGAGAACATATGCCAAGCATGCATGGTGCATGAATACTGATTATTATGGAAAACACAGGGCCTTTTTGACCAAAATTAGCATCAGCGTGAGATAGAGAGTTATTGCCCATGGACATGTGCTTGCTTAGAATGGAAATGGTTATAATTAGGTTGTTTACCTCAAATATGTTCTGCAATGACATTATGAAGATATATTTTTATTATCTGTATTTAGGTTTGATTTTTAGTTGTACATTTTTTATGTCAGGGCTGGTTTTTCAAAATGAATGCACTGTGCCAGGTCATTTCTGGTTCATATTGCATTTTTGGTTCATGTGCTGTTATAGGCCTTGTCAAAAAGTTTAGCAGGTTCTAGTGTCCTCAAAAGGTATCTTAACCAGCTAATAATCCAGTAAATTGATAAAGAATACCTCAGCTTTTTTTTATGGCAGAGATGTTGTTTTTTGTTTGTTTGTTTGTTTTCCAAAAAGTTGAAGTGGCAAAAGTGTGAAAGATTCAACCGATATCACGACCAAATCATACGAATTCGACGAATGATTAAAAAGTGGCTAAATCGTAACAATTCATATGACCTCACCACGATTTTGCTAAATCGTACATATTTTACGAATTGGCCAATTCGTATGAATTCGTATTAAGGACCTACCCCTTACCCCGCCCATAAACCTACCCATCACATGGGTTTAGACAAATCGTACGAATTCGTACGAGTGAGGTCGTACAAATTAGCCACTTTTTAATCATTCCTCGAATTCGTACGAATTGGTCGTGAGCTAGCGTAGGAAAGATTACATACACTATCATTCAAAAGTTTAGGGTTGTCTTTTATGCTCACCAATAAGTATTTTATGCTCACCAAGGCTGCATTTATTTAATAAAAAAATGCAGTAAAAACAGTGATATTGTGAAATATTGTTACAATTTAAAATAACTGTTTTTCCATTTTAATATGTTTTAAAATTTAATTTACTCCTTTATTTGCAAAGCTGAAATTTCTGGAGACATTACTCACCTGTCTCTTCAGAAATAATTGTAATATTTATTTGGTGCCCATGAAAAACATAATTTCATTATCAATATTGAAAACAGTTGTGCTATGTAGCACAAATTCTGTTTTTGTGGAGAGGTCCCACACATTTGGAATCTCCTCTTGTAGTGTTTTATAGTGTCCCAGACTTGACTAGAACCCTTTAAATGAGACTTTCACCTACAGCCATTAAAACATTTTGACATAATCTACTCATCCTCATATCATGCATTCATTTTTTAAGCAGTGCTTTACATGCATATACAGATATAAGCATGCGACATCATACATACATAGCAAGGATGCATTCAAATGATCAATAGGAGGAATGCATTGATGTCACTTTCCCATCAGAACAACCCCCTCAGCCTGACTGAGTGGCAAAAGATCTGCTGCGTGACTTGATTTAATAGGGGAAACTGCGAAAAAGCGACTAAAACGAACAATTTTATCAATTTCAACTAAATGTTGGACTCAATATAGTGTTCCTTACAACTTACTAAAGATCCAGTGATCCATGGATATTGACATGCAGCCAGGAATTGTGTTGCCTGACATTTATGTTTGCCTGATTTCGACACTGTGGAAATAAAAGCAATATAGACCTAAACATATAGGCGAAAGCAAATTTGCCTGTGAACGCTTTATATAAAGTGAAATAAAGTGAAACCAAAAATATATATATATTACTTTCAAATAAATGGTGTTCTTTAGAACTTTCTTGGCCTCAAAGAATCCTAAAAGAAAATATATCATGGTTTCGACATCAAGTTTTCAAGTGTAATGGTTGGACCTGATACATCAAGAAGGGCACAGTATGCTTCAGGCTAGCCATGGAATTTGGAATTATATTTGGTATTAAAATTCACCTTGTCCCTCCAAATTTCAATATTAATGAGTTCAGTTTTTAGCTTACCATGTCGTTCAGCATCTATCCTTTTTTATTTGTATAATCCTTCTGGCTTGTGGTCTCCTGCCACTCAGTGAACTCTCTCAAAATGGACCGCATGGGGCATAGTGGCCTATCGGAGAATAATCCTGTTTAGCGATTCTTTCAGGTGCACTTATCAGATTTATGCTGCATCAGGAAGGCTGAGGATCAGCGAAGGGAGAGACCCCTCATATAGATGTGATGTGGTGCTACCTGACCTTCATTTTGCTTCGTGTTATGAAAAATGGCACCATTTCTGGTTGTGGATGATAAGCATGTGGCATGTCATAAATCTTTCTTGACCTCTAGATTCTAAACAGGTATGGCTAGAGCAATAATGCTTGTATTCAATATGGTTCAACTGGAGTCTCATGTGTGCTTTTGTGGAAGACATCCCCAGTCTAAATGATCCTGTGTTTACATGAGCCCTCGGAATAGCTCAAAAATCAATACTGCACCCTGTTCTGCATACTGATGCGCCTGCTTTGATCTCGCTTTCAGGGGCATACAGTGAATCGCTTTAATTGTACATCACAGAAAAGCCTTCTGCTGTGTTTCACTGTTACTCTCTTTTTAGTTCTTATGCACCAATGGATGAACCCTCTGATCAAATTGTGTAGCAGTTGAGATTTCTTGTAAAATCAATGTCTCTCACCCTTAATTATTTTAGTTGCAATGCATATATACATGTTTTAGAATAAGAATGAGTTTTGGTTGAAGTTCATCCACACAAGGAATTTGAACTGATAATAGAAACTTGCAGTACTTGTAGGGTGATAAACAGAAGCAAATTTACAGGGCAATACAAACAGCATTATCTACACCGAGTGGTATGTCTACAGAGAGTTGCTATATTTAGGTTTGTTAAGCAGAGAATGAGTATTTGTAGAGCAGATGGTTCTGTACACCTAGTATGGTAGATATACACGATTTACATGAGTATGAACATAAAGGAATCTCAAATAAAAGTTAAAAATGCTGAATGCATATATCGCACAGATGGACTTGTACAGGTAGAATGTATTAATAAAAATGTACATATTGCACATTAACTGTATCACTCACTAGAGATGTGCCCGAATATTTAGCTGTGCGGGGTTCCAAATTAACACTTGTTGATTGCCAATTGCATGTAAAAATTGGCTTTGCGGAGTAACTAAAGCAAATTTCTATCCCAGTTAGCTGGTATTTATTTTTCTTCTTCAGATCCCCATGTGGTAACACATATGTGAAATATTTTATATATATATAGCGAGAAAGAGAAATTGACTAACATTTTTTAAAAAATCAATTTGTTCATGTATTAAGTTCAAAATAACAATATATACAAATATTTGGCCACTTTGTAGTTGTCAAATGTTAATGGAACATGTAAATATTTAATGTGATGAGAAACATATCTGCTCTGATTGGCCATCAAAACCAAATTATGAGAAATACAATCTTTTAGAATCACAATATAACAAATTTAAAGGCTCAGGGTGGCGGGAACTGGAAAACGATTGACGCAATCACTTTAATGACAAGATAAACAGAAACAACAAAACAAAAGTAAAGCAGCAGCCCCTCACAGATGACTGCCACATATAAACAATTAAACACAGCATAAATGTCCCATGCCTGGTCCTTTCTCGTCTTGCACTGTCATCACTCCCCCTTTTATCCTTCCCGAGCTCCTTCGTGGGACTCGAGACCGGTGTGGCACAGATTACGCTCATTAACACTCAGTCCAACGCCCTCACTCCTTTCCCACGGCTCTCGGCCCCACACGACTTCTGTGTTTTGCTTGTTTTACGTGGAAATTGAGAGTTGTTTCATCAGTATTTAGATATAACTCTGGTCTGATTGCTCTGTTAGTGCGGTTGATTTGAATAAGTGTGAGTGAATGCTGCAACCTTGGTGCGCACCAAAATATGAATATAAGATGAGCCAAAAGCATCTAAACGAACCAAAAGCAGGACGTGATCACAAGATGTGACCCCAAAAAGCACAGAATGCTCAGGCATACCTGTTTCTTCTCATCTTAGGAGCTACGTTGCCCATTTTGGTTCAATACATTACAGTGTTTTTGCAGCAGATCGTTGTGTGTGTGTAATATTTCATTTACTTTTTTGATCAAGACCAAAAGGACCAAGAACTATAGTACAAGTGTGAACACCTCCTAAATCGTCAAAGCCCCAGCTAAAGAAATAACAGATTTTTTAATGGAAGTTAGTGGTATGTTATATATATACTTAAAACAAAATTATTAACAACTTCAAAATACTACAGTTACGTGAGAAGGTATTGAATCTGAGTGATTTTATTCAGCGAAGGATCTTTCAGACTGATTCAAAGCAATAACTCATCTACTCATCATAACTCAGCTATTCATCCAGAGAAGCGACTCATAGAGTATTAGTTTGGGAATTGGAATACACTGGTCAGGAGTGTTGTATGTTTGTTTTTATGTGCTGCCCACAAGGACAACTCAGAACGATTCTTGCTATTATTTCACGGTACATAGATTTTATTGCATCACATTCAATACAGACTACGATCTCGCATTCACAACTCAGGTAAAATGTTAATGTTTTATTTTTTTTCTTTTGCTGTTCCACTGACAATTTAGTCCTGTTTGTCACAAACATGCAAGGGGGGAAAACAGCTTAAAACTCCTTTATTACAGGCAAAAAAGGCCTGTATATTAATAGAAAATAATGCAAGATCCAGTTTCATGGCCGGTAAACAATTTTTATGACAAGACATTATTTTCAATTGCCAGGTGTGGCAAAAAAAAAGTCGATTTTGGACTCTGGTTGTGTAATTTTGCCACTAATGTTGCTTTCATCATTTTCCACATGCATAAATTAGCATGTAAGCACACACAAAACTCAACGAACTGTCCTCGCAAAAGTATCCTGGCTTCTGTAAGCCAGAGCTGGTCTTTTTTTCCCTACCTACACTAAACACAAAAGCGAAAACATGCATTTTTCATGGGCTCAAATCTTCTACCAGGGGCAAAAATGCACTCTTCCTCTTGTGAAGATTAATCTTTAGCCTTGAGCTCTGTACCCTCTCTGAGATGTCATGTTCCGCCATAAATGGGCAATAGCAAAGGATCACTCGCATCCAGTCCATTCTCCTATACTGAATCACCCCCACCTTTCCTTCCCATCTCGCTCTCTTCCTCTCTCTCTTCCTCTCTCTCTCTCTCCTACGCTCAATTATCTGTGCTTTTCCTACATGCACTCTCGGCCTGATTATCTCACCCACTCTGGGGCTCCTTCACTGGGCTGTCCATTAAATGGTATCCGTAGCTTTCCTCTCCCTTCCCCCCACACACACTAGCAACAGCTCTACACAAAAGCATCAAGGCCCAAACAAGCGCCTGGATGCAGAGGATGAGCAGGTTAACGTTCAAGTATAAATGCAAAAGTTTTGCACAAAAGAATCATCCGAGGTAATTTTGCAGTGAAATCTCTCATGCAACCATTTAGTCTGTAACACTGCATTTTTGGAAGGGCTTCAGAGGAAAACGGATATGCTTGCACATGCTCAGGATTGACAAGATGTTGCATGGAACTTCCTTTGTTTTGACACGCAGTGTCATATCTCTTCTCTTTCTTATCTCTTAATTCTCCTCCCTCCATTCCTCTCTGCTCTTGATCTCAAAGAAAAGCTTTTATATTGTCAGTCCCGTTTCAGTCACATCTTGAATATTACCTGTCGTCCTGTCTGTGTAACTACATAATGCCACATACACAGGGTTTGCACTATATGTATCCACAGCCTGGTCTCATTGTCAATACATAGGTATTTTACGTTTTTTTGCAAAGATAGAAAACGTACTTTTTAGTATGTTTGGATAGATGCTGAAACGTATAATATGGACGTATCTGCAACATTTAAACGTAACATTATTACGTTTTTACTGCAAGAAAACGTTAACTATTTATGTATATTCTATATCATAAAGATATCTGTATAATTTCCCTTTTTACAATTTTATAGATAAATGTAAGATCCCGTAACCATAATCCCAAACCTAAACATACCCATTTTATACATAATATAAAAAAGGATAAAACGTAATGGACAGATGTGTTGGGAAATGGCAGTTTTATTAACAATATAGTATTCAAATATATTTTGAGCCACCAATCCTACTCCTACCCCTAAACCTACCTATAACAATTCCTTGAAACTACGTAACAAACTACAATTATGAAGAAAAACATAACTAACAGACGAATATAATCACAATAAGTTATTTATTGCGAAAATGTCAAAACCGATACCAAAAGCCGTTCACATGATAAAGCGTTGCAGTCGTTTTGTATGAAGTACAGAGCAGAAATTGAATTACTAATTAATGAAAATGTTAATCCGGCTTCGGTTCGCGCGTCTACATTTCAAATGAACCAAACCAACTGTCACCGAGTCCTTCAACGTCGCAATCTGTGACAGGGAAGAGCCAATGAACGTTTGATATCACTGCCGTAAAATATGACGTATCGCTTCTCAAGGGCGCAATATTTGAATTTGAATTCATCACCAGCGTGGGATTTGACATGTACGGTCCCTGCTGAGAATGGAGATGAAGATCACGACTGGATAAGAGGCTGAATTAGGAGTTGTTTCTTGCAAACAACTATGGACTCTAAAGATATGGATTTTATCAAACTAATAAAATTGATGTTTTTTTGTGAATTTTTGTTGCGTTTTATAGGAGAAAACGCTTTATGTGTCTCAAGGTAAATAAATTATAGCCTATTACAAAATGGTTAAACGAGTAATGTTAAAAGAATTGTATTTTTTAAAGTTTTATTAACACCATGCAGGCGAAATGAGTAAAATGTTAATATTTATGAGTATTATATCAATAAATGTGACTGAAAACTTAAAGCGTTAGTTCACCCAAAAATGAAAATTTAATCATTAATTACTCACCCCCATGCTGTACTAACCCCGTAAGACCTTCGTTCATCTCCGGAACACAAATAAAGATATTT
>JAOTRC010000004.1:20724475-20740594 GCA_027497675.1 Cyprinella lutrensis
CCTAATATTCGCACTGCATCATCTGGACGATAAATGATTATGGGAATAAATTGGATTTCAGCACTGCTAACACACATAAGAAATAATTCATTTCCATATGGACATATTCATGGACATATTTTCCACATTTTACATAGTTTGTGTAGACATTACGTCAAATACGCAGTGTCTGTCTAGCCTTAATTTTAATATAAGCAAAAACAATAACAAAACATGCAGAGGTACTATGGGGGGCATAAATCAGTGCAAACGGTTATGATCAAACATACAACACTTCCTGAAATAGCCTGTTTATCTCAGCAAGCTTCTCCTGCCCTCAGAGGTAAAGCCTGGCACTTAAATCATCAGGACCATATGTATATTATGTAACTGATGTTATAGTCTCAATATTCACTTTATCCTGTGACTCAAACCACTCAAGCCCATATGCTTACTCAACATGAGTCATTATTCTTCAACCTCCATTATTATAAAAAGAGGATTTGCGCTTGCATTTGTTGCATGTGTGTTTCATTTCAGGCACTTCTAGGCACTTTTCACAAAGAGAGCTAAAAATATGACCTGATTTTTCTTTTTTTTTCCTTTTTTTAAACAAATGGTCAGATAATGGGGTGTTTAACCTTCAGAAAACGATCAACCTCAGGAGATTAAACTAAATATTTTATGAGGTGTTTTATTTTCTATTCATTTTAAATGTTTGCCACATTGGCGACACTGTTATCAAAATTTGTGACTACAAGTTTCTGCAAAAATGGTTTGCCTTTGGTTTATGTCCTTCCACTGTTAAGGTCTACGTGGCGGCCATTGCAGCTTTCCACGCCCTGGTGGGTGCAACATTGTTGGTTCAAGACCCCCTGATCACTTGTTTTCTTTGTGGCACCTTGTAGCTGAGGCCTGCAACTCACACTATGGTGATGGCTTGGGACATTGCAATAGTTTTGGAAGGCCTGTCTACGGCTTCATTTCATCCCTCAAGAGAGTCAGAGACCTTCAGGCCCTTTCGGTTTCCCCCACTTGCTTTGAGTTTGCACCGGGGATGGAGAAGGCATTCTTGTATTTTTGACATTCAAGGCATCCTTGTATTCTTGTAATGTCCCTAAAATGCTGACCACGATACCGAGGCCTATGTTTTACAGGCCAGGAGAGGCTGAACTTCTTGTGTTCCAGCACTGTGAAATCTCTGTGGTGAAGTTTCGACCAGCGATTTGTTTGTTTCGGAAAACCCAAGAAAGGTCTTCCTGCTTATAAATAGACGGTTAGCAACCAGTCAAGGCTATTTCACTTGCTTATGAGTACCCTGACAAGCCATGCCCTTTGGCAGCCAGAGCTCACTCTGGAGAATGGCAGCCTCTAAAGCCTTATTATTTGGGGGTTCTCTCCAAGACATTTGTGATGTGGCAGGCTGGTCATCACCACTCACATTCGTGAGGTTTTACAGCTTGGACCTAGATACTTCCCCTGGGTGTCAGATGCCTAGTGCTTAGTTGACAACAGGCTTACACTCAGGTACTTGAAAGTTTCGGCGATTCGGATATTCTTGTTCCCAAAGCGTCATTGGCGCATCACGAGTTCCCTCTAAAAGGGAGCGTCTCAGGTTATGACTGTAACCATGGTTCCCTGAGATAGGGAAAGAGACGATGCGTCGCCCTGCCATATTTCCTGCATCCCTGCGATCGACTTCTTTCGACAATTTTCGAAGCTAATGCCGGTTTGCACTGGATGTGCTTTTTTCTCTTCCTGGTCATGACGTCACCCGCCCGTGACGCTCATTCTTTCCTTTGGACGAGTTGACAAAGATGGTTCAGATGCATTCACACTGGAGGTGTTCCCAAAATAAAAAAAAATTAAAAAAGAAAAACATGGTATATGTTTTTGTTTTTATAAAGGTCATAGGATATCAGTGTATTGTACAGTATGTGTGGAAAATGCTACAGCTGCGATTTAGATCTAGTGAAATGTATTCAAAATAGCTGAGACAAAAATTTTGAAAAGATACAACTTTATACAGTTTGTGTATCTTCACTAATGGTGTTCTTCGTGTATTCTAAGAGGATAAGCAAATCACCCTGAACTCTCTCTAAAAATGCCCCTATAGAGAAAATAAACACACCAAACATGATTTTTATTTCAATTGGTCCAATTGTTGTGGCCTCTCTTAACTGAAATTATATAGACAATACTCTTCACCTTTCAAGACATTGCCCATCTAAAATATCCCGACAGAGGGTCAAGCCCTAAGGCTAATACGCCATCACTAAACAAGCCAAAATTTCATTCCACTTTTAGGCTGACTCTTGTCCTTTCTTCCATTTTTCTCCCAGCTGTGCCATCTCGACATCACAGAACTTGACATTTGCACAGGTAATATAATGAGACCTGTTCCTGTTATTTGGAAACTAATGCATTTTGAGCTTGGGCTATTTTTCACTTGACATTTACATACATTAATACCTGATTAGCTCTCGTTTTCAATGCCAGCTTGCATTCTGAGCCAATTTATTAATAGCAATTTCTTTCTTGCGATGCTTTTACATTTTTGTTTAATTACTTCAGCACTAAATCAAATGCAAAGAGTTTACAGCATGAGTATTTAGAAGATTCTTACAGGGGGAGATTATCTTTGACGAATTACAGATCAAGCAATCTGAACCCTGATCTCTGTTTATGAGCTAGCAGCGCTTTATGTCTGATGTTTTTTAAGATAACAATAATATAATAATAGGATGGAGGGCTGATAGTGATCAGATTCTTACTCTGTCATGCTGGCTCTTAAAAACATCAAGACCATCCATCACCTCATATTTTAAAAAGCAATTTAATTTCATAAGAAGGTGCGTCAGTGCTGCATTTATGTCAGATCTGTGCTAATTCCTTCATTTTTGGGTCTTGTGAACAAAATATTAAGGTCATGTTTGACAAATGGTTTAAGAAAAGCATCTTTTATTGTCAAAGTCAAAGTCAGTCATCTCATCTGTCAAAGTCAGTTAAATGTCAGGCTCTCCGGTGACGTTTCCATTTTTGACGCTTCAGTAACATTGTGCAAATATTTTACCTATCTGGTAACCTGGGTTTCCCCATGCTGCCCTTCTACAGCGCGATTTTATTCACGCTACTAGATTTACATATAGATACGCACTTTAAAGTATCTTTTTCTTATTTTAGTACCCAACGATTATTATTTTTAAAATAGGAAAGAGAAAAACGTCTCAGGTTACGACTGTAACCCTATCCCTGAGAAGGGAACGAGACGATGCATCGATGACACTTTGGGTACGCCTTTGCGTGAATGAGTCTGAAGCACTACTGTCAACTAGTCCAATGGAATGAATGAAGCATCACAGGCAGGTGACATTATGACCAGAAAGATATAAAAGCCCATCCGGTGCAATGCTCGCGTTAGCTAATAGAGCTGAAGCAAAGTCGATCGCAGGGATGCAGGAAGTATGGCAGGGAGACGCATCCCCAGGGGGATGGACTCGGCGAGGAAGGAATTTTTTAAAAGCCTCAGATTGTTTTTTATTTTCTTGAAATCTTTCAACAACCGTATTAGACAAAGGGGCATCTAAAAGAAAAGCCGATCCTTATCTTTAATCTCTGCAAGATTTAACCAAAGATGTCTCTCAGTAGCTACGAGGGCTGCCATAGACCACCTAATAGCACGGGCGGTCTCCTTCGTAACTCTGAGAGAAAGATCTGTAGACCGGCGAAGTTCTTCTCAAGTTAAGCTTACATCGTTCCTCTTCGTTCTTTACAATCTTAATCCGTAAATATGTGATTTCGTCTTAAGGGGATATTACAAATTGACAGAAGATTGCCGTTTTTAAGAGACATTAATTCACACTTCATTTCAAATTCATATTCAGATAAAGCCCTGGAGCTTTAGAGAATGTATGGACAATCTTAAGGGCTAAAGGTATTTCTCCTGCATCTTTAAAAAAAGAGTGGTATCATCAGTCAATTGACTGATAATTTCACTGCCAGCAGCAGTGATACCTCTTAAAGGGCTCTGTTTAATATGATCTGGAAGAAGTTGTGTACAAAGAAAAATAAATATGGGGAAATAGGGCATTCAGAGATTGAATCTGGGTGAGGTGCCATTACGCAGCTTAATTGAGCAATTAGCATTTGACTGTAAAGTTTTAAAGGAGCTGTATGCAAGAAATTTATTTCAATTAATCATAATTTTCCCTGATATGTCACTAGACATTAAGAAATCATGTTCATTTCAACACCCTAATTTGAAAGTGATTGCAGTTCCAGTTTTGGCTACAATCTTGCATACCGCTCCTTTAATGGAATTAATAAAGAAATCACCAAAATCAAGCGTCGAATGTAAGAAATGATGTTCAACAGTGTCGAATGCCTTATGGAAATCTAAGAAAAGAATTAAATTCTCATCTGTGTATAGATGTGGGTAATAAATAAGGTCTAATACCAAGTGATATTCTGAAAGAGAAATATCACTTGGTATTAGACCTTATTTATTACCCACATCTTTGAAAGAGAAGTTTGACTCGGCAACAACTGAGACACAGATGACTTGTGACTTGATATTTTAATCAAAATGTTCCTGAATACTGCACAGACGGAGGTTGTATATCCGCTGATATCGTTTGGCATCATTCAGTCTTTGTTCAAGTTCGTGGATTTTGGTGCTGTTTAAATTGGCGGTAGTTTTGCAGTTTTTCAAGTCTGCTTTTAAAACGTTTACTTCTTCAAACACAAAGTCAAGTGATTTCTTAAGGCCCTCAATGCTCACCATATTGCCAGTAATCAACTTGCTTAGGTTGTTTGCACTTTCTTTGATCCTGAATGTCAATGCTGCAATCACCTTATCTTGTAATTCCGTCAGAGAAATTTCACCTCGAAATTTCACCTCGAGATTTTCACAGGCGTATCTGGGTCAGAGTCATGTACGATCTCGAGACTTGGATTTTCATACCGGGTGACATCGTTACGTTTGTGGCCATATTGATGAACCCACCAACAGTGACAGGAACATCTAATTCCATCTCTTTTGTAAGTGACTTGGAGGTAGAATTTTTATTTTTTCCTTTGCGTTTCATCGTGCTATCCTTGGTTTCCATGTGAGTTAAGGAGTTAATGAACGGCAACTTGAGAAAATAAAAATTAACTTAAGTTACTCTACTAAAACAAAACAGAAAAAAAGCCTAAAGCATAATCGAACAATACGATGAGTCTGGGTTTAAATAGAGTAAAAATAAGTAAGTAAAATTGAATCAGCTGCATGAAATTGTGACCGCACCGGCTGCCATCTTGGATTGCCCCCACTGCAAGGTATTCTGGATTCCATGGTCCAGATTTTCGCCTCATCTAGGGAAACAATCGCAGTACGGGTAAGGAGCAACAAGACGATGATGACGTCTATGCGACACACACCACGGTAGTTGTTTATACCTATGTATCCAACATGGCAGCAGACGCGAAGTTACCTTTCAATGCAGCCTACGGCCGTCCGTTTCACACCGCACTCAATGAGACTTGGGTCTGACATTAGCCAGGCCTATCTGGATCAATTAGCCTTCACACCCGAGTACCAACAAGACGCACATGCACCTTGATTGATAGTCGAATACATTTTAAACAATCTCTCAGGCAACTAATCCTATCAAATGTATTAATTTCCTCCTTGTATGAGCCCAATGCGCAGATCTTTTTTAATTAGTCAGTAATTGATGCTTAATGTGTTGCAGTAAGAGAGCCATTGAATGCGGCACCACGAGGGGACGGCAGCATAGATTCCATTGTGCATGAATGAATAACGCCATTGATCCGTCAGACTTGTGACAGGCAGTCGGATTGGGCAAGAGAGTCAAAAGCATGTTTGTATGCCAATCGTCTGTACATAAGCCTGGCTTGTAATCAGGTGGAATCTAATTAACCTTTTCTCCATAATGATTGCTAAAGTGACTCTCATGACAAAGGCTTTCAGAGGATACTCACAGACAACAGTGTGGCCACTTTTGAACTGTGAAGGTCCCGGTGAAGTATCTGAGGGCTGTGTAACGTATACGAGCCGGTGACTGTTAAATCTCTCACCACTGGAAACAGTGGTGAGTGAAAATCATTGACTTAAATGCTAATTTACTGCTTCAAATGATTAATTCGCCTCACGAACGGAGCGAAGAGACACTCTGCAGTCATCAGTCATGCTTAGTTCTTTTAGTCAGTCTGAGTTTATCTACACAAACAACTTGTAATGACATTTAATGGAATAGAATAGTGCTGGCATAAGAGGAGTTTTCTTGATCCAATTCAACTGATTCACTTCATAAGTATAGATTATTGCTTGTAAATGCTTGCTTTGTGATATCCCCTTATTCATATTCGCAATAACTGGGGCAAATTCTCAAATCCTGCAATAATGATTTGAACATGCGAAGAGGATGATGATGGCCTGTGGCACATGATTTGACTACCTTAAAGGGATTTCCTTTAATAAGAGGCAAATCTGTGTTCCTCACTTCCAATCTGTCTCGAACCAAGATGACCTGTCGAATCTCTCAGATTCTGCAGTCTGACAATATAATTTATACCTTGGAACGGTAATTTCTTCGATGCAGTTGCGAGTCTGAAATACAAATTAGAACCAGGCGTGCGATTAACTCCAATCACAAGCACTTGTGCTAGGCCATCTGAAGTAAAAATCCTTCCCTCGGCAATCAAACCAAATAACCTCCCACACGACACAATAGGCACCTCCTTGCTTTCGTTAACCTTAAACAGTACAGAAATGACAGGTGAAATCTAAATGCGCTAACTAGTCATTAGCATACACTGAAGGTGGATTTGGAAAGCCTCTCTTGTGTGCTGTTGATTCGCCTGCTCCATCTGCCCGCTTCCGTCTCGGCTGCTTTAATGGCTGTATAAAAGTATGAAAAAGAGCACAGTGACAGTTCCAAAGTAGATCCCCCACCCTTCTTCCCCCCTCAGAGCGATTAAAGAGCGAATGTGAGGTGGTGACAGCTCTGGCTTTTGATCATGTTGCCTGTCAGTGGAGTGTTGACTGGTGGGGAGTCTGGCCAGGTAGTAGTCTTATAAAGGGGCAAATCGTGAGGCAAGGAGAAAAAAGGACTTTGGGAAATCAATGCTTTCAGTTCGTTGAGAGTAAAGACAATGGGTACTCTCTGAGTTTTTGGTTTATGTTTAGCAGCATTTTATTCACTTAGCTAATATTCAGCACATTCTAACATCCGAGTCGAAAGGCAGTGTAATGCAATAATGGTATATATTGTTTGTCGCACGGGTTCGGAATACTTAGTAGTTGTGTTCGGTTTCGTGAATTGGAAGACATAAATCATACCTAATCCTTTCATAATATGTGACACTAAGCTGAGAAAGTAAATACAAATGAGAGGATGTAGCCAGCATGGGTGGCTGCTGGATTCAGGTACTCATTATAATATCAATGTGAAAGGAAATTCAATGTGGTAATAAAAAGTAGACAGAGAAAAATAATAGTATTCCACAATGAATAATTGATGTGTGCTACAAAGATACTGTAATGCGTTTGCTTTTACCAAAAAAATAAATAAATAAATAAAACACCAGGTCTGCATTATGGCCTAAACTGCAAAAAAGGAATAGTAAAATCAAAAAATTATGTGACATTGAGGCTATTCATTATCTTATTATTAATAACTTTTGTGTCCTCCTACAAAAATTTGAGCTATGTGAAGTGTGCATGACATGTAATGAATAATTACACATCTTTTTTTAATATCTATCAATGACTGTTTCTGATAGTGGAAAAAATGCTATGCTAATGCAATTCAATTAACCATATCATGCTGAGATACTGACCAATCAAACTCTACAACAAGGGTCTTCAACCCTTATATTTACTTATACCCAATATTTTTTTAAAACATGGGTAAAAAAACACCAAAAAGGCACCTTGAAACAAAGCCAGGTAAAAAAAGGAAAAAAATGATCCAAAATACATATTTGATAAAGTACATAACCAGCCAGTGTACGAAACTGCCTTGTCACTGCGCTTGCCTTAGCTCGATTTAAATTGGTAAGTTTGTAATAATGTTTTTTATTCCAGTGGTATTGGTGGATTTCCGCGAGAGATTCAAGCATGTCTTTGTGTCATATTGAGTCATTACATCACAACTGTACAAATAAACAAGAGTCTCGGCTAGAAGCTATATTGAGTCATTACGTCACATCTGTACACATAAAGAAGAGTCTCGGCTAGTAGTATATATTGAGTCATTACGTCACATCTGTATAAATAAAGAAGAGTCTCGGCTAGTAGGCTATTTTGCGTGTGAGGATGTTGAAGGTGGAAATTTATAGCCTTTTCTCACAGCACTTGATTAAACTTATCAATTTGATGGCGGATCCAGAAAGGTTCAAACAACAATCAGCAGTGACAACAGATTCACCCACTGTAAAATGCAAAAGACTTCTTTCGGACTTCGATACATAGGATAACGTGAACATGTAGTCACGCAATGCTTACATTGTTAACATTAACAATTTGAGAACTATAGTATACTATAAGTATAAGTATAAATTATACTAGAAGTTGGTAGAAGATGGTTTCGTGTGATATGATAACTTATGAGCGATTGTTAGATTTACTCAGCGTGATTTACTGCAATGTCAGAACCACAACAAAAGTGTATGTATCTTACTAGTTCAGATGACATTTTCGAACACCAGTATCGACACCGGCATGGTGACTGACAGCTTGACACTCTCCGCAAACACTGTGTTCATCCGCACTGTGTCGTGTCAAGGGTGTTGACGTACAACTCACGTAAAGTTAACAATTCTGCGAATTACTGCAATTGCAGATTTCAAACTGAGATGGCGACAAAGAGAAAAAATGTCGGACTGCAGCTTTAACAAGGAAAGACACAATGAGATTCATTATCAGTGTAGACAACTTTACAGATTTTAATGGAATGTTGTGAGATCGTGAACTGAAATGAATGACAGCTTAATTGGGATTGTAAATTGAGCAAATTCACGTTTGTACAGTAGAGTACGCAGCTCAAACAAACCTTTTAGCATTTGCTGCCATTCTGGATTGCAGAAGAATAGGACGAAGGAGAAGAAAGTTCAGCACTCTTACTTCAGCAGTAGTAAATGAAACAAAAATGGAATGTTTATCCAAAGCTTTCTAATGCTTATTCATATGGTTGAACTGAATCATCAAAGGTCAGGTGCAAAGACATTGGTTAATAAAGTGAGATTAAATAGAGAAAGAATATTTTTGTTATTTAACATATTTAATATTCTGAGTTTGCTTTTCACAGTTTTTATTCATTTTGAGGAATACTGAATCTGTTTTTGTGCAAGTGAGATGAGTAAATGTGTGCTCAGATTTAATCTAGATAGAACTACAATAACCATCATGTTTACACAGAACACACAACGCCGACTCACGATTTCTCTCACCATGTCAGTTAATAAATGAAAAACTCATGAATGAATTAAAAGAATGAATGAAACTCATTTTACTTATTTGAAATAAACTCAAAGATTTTGATGTAAATTTAAAAGTAAAGCACTACTTTACTAGTTACTTGAAAAAGTAATCTTATTACGTAACTTGATGCCCAATGTAAAATATAGATCCTGAAGCTGAACTTATAAAGAAATATCCTATGAAAACATTTTAAGGTTTACATAAAACTTCAGGTGAGAGACCTTTTGTGTTCCTGCGTGCCATAAAAAAAATCCTAATTTTGTCTCTTATTATTTTGAAGAAAGTGGCCAAACAAAATTACACCTCACACAAAAGCTCAGATGTAAAATGCAGGACTCCTATTCTGACTGCTTTTTCATCCCATTCATCACAGTTCTTTTAATGCAATCTGCAAAAATCAGCTATATGGAATTCACATTTTCTTTCACAGAGGTTGAGAAAACCTCCATATAAAATGGTGAGGAAAAAGTCTCCTGTCATGTCTAAACTAAAAGCATGCATTTAATCTATTTAATTTCCCTCTGAAATGAAAGAAAGTGAGAGGTAAAAGACTGTCTCCAAAGGTCATACTTGTTTTAGCACTTTCCAAAGAGATTAAAACTATGTCACTTATTGTACTAAAACCCTATTATATTACGCCATCATTGCAACACCTCATTAATCTCAAGCATTAAGCTCTCTATAAATGCGTTGATGTTGTGCGGTTAGAGCATCTTTACCACAGCATAAGGTACTTTACAACTCTTGCCTGAACATGTTCCCCATAACCATCAAGGCATGAAAGAAACAATACACCTGCACACATCACAAGTTGAATGAAGATGATAAAACACCACTGTTTAGTGTGATGGGATTTAAAAATTGCATTCTGACACAAGCCCCTTTGTACTCTGGTGGGTAATTAGAAAGTGTGCTGTACAGTCGCGCAAATTAAAAAATAAATAAATAAGTGAAGGGTAGAAGCTTGGAATGATTCCCTAGGGCATCCATTAAAGGATGTTTTCTTGAATTGAGGTTAGGTGCATTGATCTCTGTCGAGACTGGCGAAGCTGGGAGTTAGTGTTCCTGGCTGCAAGCATGACTCATTTCATACATTATTCCAATTAAAGTGCTATGAATCATGGCCTCTTGGGCTGGGAATGCACCAAACTCATCACAATGGCCCCTGTCACTTTCCGGTCTCATATTAGAAAGAAAAGACAGTTGAGTATATTAAAATGAGCAGAAAGAATAATGCTTTCCCTTAAAAAAAAAAAAAAAAAAAAAAAACATCTGTCATCTTATCATATCTCGCCACACAAGATTGTCCTCTTGGATTCCATACAAGCATCAGCTTTGTCTTGATGGATGGTATACGGTGTAAAACAGACATGTAATTTGTAATGTGTGATGCAACAAGGTTATTTGACTAGTAATACTGTCACTGTGTGCCATGTGGTGTGTTGCTGTAACTACCAGTCGGTTATTAAGTGAAGGACATTCAAGACTGATTCTCAAGCTATTCATGGAGATATCATTCATCTTTTTCAGGTGCAAATTATATAATCCGAGGCGTTTGTATTGTATGTATTTGTCTCTAAAACAACAATCTGGTTGCCTCGTGGAGGACTCAACCTGGTAAAAATAAATTGCTTTTATGGCATATTTTCAACACTTTGCCAAAAATATGCCAACTTCACCGAAAACTGCCTTGGCTAGCATGTATTTACTGCAAACCGGAGCACCTGTCCTCTGGAGATAAGTGCCAATATGTTGTTTTTTTTTCATTTCTTTATCCTTAAGCATTTGTAAAATATGTCAGACTACATTTTTCTATTTTCTTCTGTGTAGTTAAACAAACTATTTGCACTTTCACCCTTGTGTTTCTTATCTTTTGTGAAATATGATGACTGAATATGGACACTTCTCAGAGAGAGTCCATTTTTTAATTCATGATCATTTGTTTATAACCTGAAAACTTTTGCAGCAGATGCTACTAAACCTGGGATGATATCAAGCATCAATTTGATAAGTGGTTTATCTGGCAGGATTGCTGCTAAAAAGGTTTTTTTTTTTAGTTTCATCAGACCACATAAAAGCAGATCCCTTTTGAATTTCCAGTTGTGTGCGAGTTTTGATGAGGATTTTTCTTGAAACCCTCCCAAACATGTAGTGATCTACACTCTCAGAAAATGGTAAAAAAAAGCTGTCACTGGGGCTGTATCTTATCAAAAGGTACACTTTTGTCCATTTTAGGTGCTAATATGTACATTTTAGGTGCTAATATGTACATTTTAGGTGTTAATTTGTACATTTTAGGTGCTAATAAGTACATTTTAGATGCTAATATGTGCCTTTTGATTTTAAGTGTTAATATGTAAATTCCAGGAGCTAATATGTTCATTTGAGATGCTAATATGTACATTTTAGGTGCTAATATGTACATTTTAGGTGCTAATATGTACCACTAATGTACCGATATGCAGCCTTTGGGTACAAAAGTACCTTTTGAAAAGGTACAGCCCCAGTGACAGCTTTTGTAACTTTTTTTCTGAGACTGTACGTGCTGTTTGATTAAAAAAGATAATAATAAAAAAATCTTTAGGCTATTCTGACCCCAAGACTTTCTGAAATTCTCCATTTGTGATCTTTGGAGTGTCTTTGGCCACTCAAATTAACTGGACGTTAGCATGTTAGACACATATCCTCTTCCAAGCAGATTCATCTTTAGCTGATTGAAATTATTGCCCTGATGGTGGAAATGAGAATTTTCAATGTTTTAGCTATTTTCTTACAGAAATGGGGTATATGCACGCATAAGTTCTGCATTTGACGCAAGGATGTTCGTTAGTTTCCGGTTGGGGAGATTTAAAGCAGAGGAAAACAGAGGAAAACGGGATTATGGCAGAGTCTTCAAAATTTACTGTCCTCCCTTCTTTTGAAACTTTCATACGTTTAGATGTGATTTTATATATAATTATGTTTATTTATTATAATTTTAAAAAGAAGCATAAACACAATGAGGGTTGTCTACTTTATCTGTTTTTGTGACTAACATTTCTTTAGTATAACTATGGAGTATACAATTCAATATAAATTCTCGGTATTGCATTGGACTCTACAATGGGCGGAAGTTATTGAGCATCCTTAAACCTTCACCGGAAATAGCATGCATAGAGCCCATTTTCTATTTTGTGAAGCTCAACAATATTTTGCAGCAAAAAAGAACTATATTCTTTGGTTTTACTCGTTGTGATGGACGATTAAGGGAAATTGGCCTTTGTGTTTCCTCATATTTACTCTATACTACTGTTGAACAGGAAGTCATGGCTAGACAATTCCATGCTATAGTCACCCTGGTGTGCTAAAAGAAAAACTTAAATATCAATGGGAAAATACTTCAGTTGTTTACAATTTTACTCATAAGAATTTCTCATAAGTGAATGGTTTGCTTTCTGAAACTTGTCTTTAAATTTTCTAGGGTGATATGGTGTGTGCATATGGTTGTTTTCTGCAGTTTTTTGTTTGTTTGTTTGTTTTTGTTTTTTGAATTACAAGTATTTAGATAAAGATGTATTCCTGGTGCTTATGTATCATTTGTTTGAGGAAAAATACATTATGTAAAGATTCTGTGTTCCATTGAGATAAATCTGTCTAGAACCATGTCGATACACCACATGGCTTTGCGGTCTCATTTAGGTCACATTATCAGGTCCTCAGCAAAACTCTGAGAGTTCTGAGAATCTTTAGAGGATAATTTTTTATTATGTTAGCTTGTCATGTAACATTCATAAGTACTGTGCATGCCTGACTTTTATAGATGCTTAAGTCATCAAACTTGCTCTCTTGAAAGCTGCCAATTTTGTCTTCCTCTAAGAAGTGCTAATCAGACAGCCACAGTAGTATGTGCAAAAAAAAATCCATGACATTTAAAATGCTAGTTTTAGTGCTGAGGTGCAGTAATTTCGCCACCCAGACCACTTTAACACTGATTACACTAACAGTGAACAGAAACCTGAACACCACATTGTAATTCTCTTTATTTAGCCTGGTTAAAGTGGGATACATTATATTTTAGTTTAGCCTTTCCATTCATTTTCCTTTAGGATTCTAAGGCATTAAAACCATGGCACATCGTTACTCAAAAAAAAAAAAACTCTGCAAATGTTTACACCAAGTACATTTACATAGTAATTCAATCTATCCCTCTCCCAAAGTATACTTAATTTTTTGTGTGTTTTTTACACAGGCACTAGTGTATGCGCTCAGATGAACACAGCTTTTCAAAGTATAATTGTTTTATAGCATGTGTGAACATTGGTGGTTGAGACAAAATTAGATATTTTTTTTTCCAGAAGTCAAGTTGTGACCCTGTGCAGCAATTGATTAGTGCAAAACAAATTCAAAGCGCGATCCGGTTACAAAAATCGTGCCGCGCGCATTCTATTCTGGTGACGAAATTTCGTAAGCGTAAAAACCGAAGTATATTTTTGCGATTCAAATGTGCAAATAATCCCCAAGAATTTAGTGAACTTTTATGAAATAGTTTCCATTACATAAAAAGTACAAAGACAAGTTCAAGGGGTTATGAAATATTTTACTTCAGTGAATAGGTGTGTTTGACTCCAAAACTGTACCCATGACATCAAAGTACCACGAAAGACGATAAGAGAACAGACAGCTCTGAATGCTTTCGTATCGCTTTCGTGATAATACATAGGTGCATTCACGCCATGTTGTAATTACCATAATTACTTGTAAAAAGTGTTCTTGTCTTTGTAGAGCTTGTAATTACAGCTTGGAAGATGGACATTTTCAGAGATCTCTTACTTGTACCACATGACCACTGTACAACCTGACTGCTGTAGATTTCATTTAGCCGTTGATTGTGTTGCCATAGAAATACATAATTCCCAGTCTGATGAAATACACAGCTCCGAATAAAACATTGCCTATAGAGACTGGTCATTATCTCTGGGTAGGTTTATTTTTGAAGGTCAGTTTTTCATTTGGTACATTTGGCTATGAAAACCGAATTGTTGTCTCCTTTGCTCGGAGAGGAATAAGTTGTCACCGTGCTATTAAACTGCCTATGATAGGCTTTTCGGCTAAATTGAAACCGTAAAACAACCATAACTAACTCATTATCTCATGCATTAGCATATAGAAATATCAAACTAAAGATCTCTTAATCACTATATAAAATGTGTTCATATTATGAATAAGCATGTGTGTTACCAATTTCAATCATTTCGGAATGATTCGAATTTTAAGCCTATAGATGATTCCATTTGTGTTGGGTTAGAAGGGTCACTGCATTTTGCATGGAAAATTGGAGATTCTCCTACAACACATCATCTGAGAAAATCTCAAGGGTACGTTTATGCATTCCAAAATGCAAATGGCCTCTGCTAATTTAGTAGAACTGAAGATTATTCGACATGGCTGTAATTTTGTGAGCTCATCTCATCAGATAACTCTTTTTTTATGGTAACAGGGGACAAAATACATTTGACTAACAAGCTGCTCTTTGCCAGGTCTCAATGGTGGCAAGTGTTCCTTACAGTTCCTCACATCTATCGATTGTCTAGCTGACGAAGACATCAAGATCAGGGTGTCTGAGGAGGCCATCCTGTTTTCTGTCAGTGTAAGCATGTCTTTGCATTCTCAGCCAGTGCTCATGTGTGTGCAAGTTCCCTAATGATGCCCCGCTCCTGTCACACAAACATTTAAAACAAACCTCTCTGAGCAAAGGAGTGCAACTCAACACAGCTGCTCTTCTCATTTCTGATTGGCCCTTCCGCTGTTACTTGGGGAGAAACTAAATGTCATGGCCGAAAGGTGGAGAATAAATGATACAGAGGTGTCAGGAGCACCTGCACTCCAAAAGAACCTTCAAATTGTCCACAGAGACATCAAAGATTTATTTGCCAAGGCATGTTTCACCACGGTTTCTTTTTTCATTCCGCATTTTTATTAGGATAACGGCTCCCATATGATGCCTTAGAACTGTTTAACCATTTGAATAATTTCGGTGGCAGAATTTTTGAATTCATCACCCGAACTGCCTTTCTGTTTTAATTATCCACTCAAGGACCTTGCAACCAGGCTATCTAATAAAATGCACTATGGATCTCTAAAGGAAGACAATCCATTTTAATCCTACATGTAATTAAGACCAGGGGTTATGGGGTCAGAGATGTTGTTGACAGGCAGAGAGAAAGCCATTTCAGCACAGCTGCCTATGCAAAGCTTATGTGTCATGCTATCACACACACACAAACAGAATCAAATCTATTAATAAATTATCATGTTTTTATATACTATTTAAGACACACAAAATCTATCGAACAATACAATCATGACACTGCTGTGAGCAATTAAGACATGCTGCTACTGTTTAATATAGTGCACAAATTACTCGTCTCGTAGCAGATCTATACAGGTGGAGCTGGGGAAGATGGGGGGTTTCTGAAAGCACGCTGCACTGCTAAGGAAAATGCTAGGGGTGCGTTTCCCGAAAGCATCGTTAGCTAAGTCGTTATCAGCATAGTTCAACGAGTCGTTGTTTCCCGAAACCATCGTTCCAACGAACACTCGCAAACAGCATCGCAAAGTTGTGTGGTTTGAACGACAGCTCTCGACCTGTGGTTAGAGGCATCGTTTCTATATTG
>JAOTRC010000004.1:20743660-20753866 GCA_027497675.1 Cyprinella lutrensis
AAATATCAGGAAATCGTCTGAATACATTTGAAAACGGTAAAACTCCACTATTTAACTCTGGGGTAGTGGTAAAATGAGCCTATTTCCAAAAAAAGTGGAGTATCCCTTTAAAGGCTTAATGAGTAGTTGACTAATTGATTGACTAATTTCTACTTCCTACTCTAATAACGACTCTAGCCTTTAATTAATTGAATCAAGTGTGCCATTTCAGGGTTAAAACAGAAACATGGTCAGGGGGAGAGGTTGAGAACCACTGGATCAACTGATCACTTTTTACAATGCTAAGAAGACCAAAATATTCAAACATGTCTGAGATTGATATTCTACCAGTTATCTAAAAAGATATGAGAAATAAAGCAAACAACACTTTCTTTTAAAAAACTAAAATCTGAATCCTTATTGTACTGAAATCGTACTGATAACTTGCAACACAGATTTCAGTTAGCTGGGATGTTGGATTCGGATGGGAGATCATTCACGCTCTACGGAATTCCCTTGATCTTCTTTATAATTCTCTGAATCTTGAAGGTCAGAGATTACAAGGACTAGAACACGTCTCTGGCATGGGCTTTTATCCAGGTTAAACCCAGATCCCTGGTTCAGGTTCTGTTGGCCTGGAGCACTTTGACCTCAAAGGGAGATTCTGAAAGGGTTTTTTTTCCTGAAGGTAACATGTAGGAGATAAGTGAGTTTTAATCGGGATTTAGAGAATTATAGTAATTCAATTTAATCCAAATCCACATATTCACAATGTATACACATATACATATTAAGCACGTATGTGTCCTTAAGGTAGTGTCCCTACCTTGTTATTTCATTTCTATCTAGTGAACAATATTCCTATGATTGATTCAGCATGTAAAAGGTCATTTAAATGCATCACACCATGAGAATGAGTTTTAATAATTGCTTTAATTTGCCCATCGCGTCACAGTGCTACATGGTGATTCCCTTTTACAGAACAGTGATCAACTGTTAATCTCATTATTGCCTGCAGCGTCATCATTATAATCAGAGAGTAAGACAGCTTCAAAAAGAGAAAAGGAGGACAATAAATACATCTCAACAGGTTTAAAAAAAAAAACAAAAAAAACAGGTGTGCATCTAAAAGAAACAATAAATGACATCCTCTTTCATCTGCGACTCGCCACGACAGTTTAGTCCTTGAAAATGCAATTTGATTCAATCAAAAGTAATGGAAGACATTTTAGATGATGAGATGATGATAAACAGACCTATGTACAAACACTGACTTGTGTGTCTATATTCAAGCTTTAATGACTGTGGATTTATACGTCATGATAGTTAAAGGAGCTGTATGTAAGAAATGGCCCTGATATGTCACTAGACATTAAGAAATCATGTTTATTTCAAATACTTATATCACTGACAGAAGTCCAGTCAGGATATCGTCATTTAAAAAGTGAAATTGCAGCCCTCAACTGATGTTGATGTTGTCATGTTGTGTTTTAGTCTGATGCTCCACCCTCCACATATCTACCAATCACAAAGTCAGTAGTGTTGCGGCATTCGGGTTGCCAGCTCCGCGCTAGTTACCACAAATGCAGCTACAAATGTGTCGGATATTGGATCCTGCCGCCTATCTGGCAACCTGGAGTCAGGGGGATCTTATATACAGCTCCTTCAATATTACACCCGATTTGCTGACAAAAATATCTTTGTTCTGAACGTAAGAGAAATGATCTTTCTTAAATGGCAGCATAGGTTCTCACACACACACGAAAACAAGGAAAGTTGCATATTGCTGTCACTTTGGTGCAGCTGTTCGACATTAAATCTCAATATCAAGTCTTTACACCTCTCATCGCAGTATAAAAGACGTCTCTATCTACAGGATTACTTCTTTTTTTTTAAAAAATAATATAATAAAAATATCCAGACAATAAAATCACCATAAATCATCGGTAAATAATAAATACATCGAACGCAATCACATTGAAAGTGTCCGCCCTGTTATCGATTGTCATTTATGATCGAAGAAACAGATCTTGAGTTCACAAAAGGGCAGAGGGAATTTCGTAGACAGAAGAATGTTGAAGAGGCATCCAGCGCGGTGGCCACTCTTCCGGTCACGTGACTTTAAGATCCGTAACGTACTGCATAGAGAAATGCTTCACTCAAACAAGTGCCTGGCACCTACAGTCCATTACAAGAGGTAGAACTAGAAAATGATAGTCATATCGAGTGTTTCCCACTTGTTAAGCACAGGAAAGTTTTAAGTAGGCTAATTGTGTCATTAAAACCAAAGTTTCCCTTATTGGGATAAGTAGTTGCACCCACAATTGTGGTTCAGAAATATACGCTTAAATACGCAAAGTATCAAAGAGAACAGAGACACTAATACAAATTTGTTCATAGACATTTAAAACAAAAAACAAAATTGATCTAACGTGCTCATTTGAATGAAGTGCAGTTATTTTGGCCAAAAGAAAAAACTCAAACTGCAAATTAATTTTATACAATTGGTTGCTACATTATTAAGACTGATTATGTCACCATTCTTGTATATTTTCTGTTTAATAAAATATTATGCTTATAAAAAGTAGTTGAAATCTATTGGAACAAAAATCAGTCTGGACCCAGAACTTAAAACGAAAACGATAGCGAACCCCGCCTCCACCCCTCCCCCAAATAAACAAGGCTAATGCTACCAAAATGTCAAGAGGACATAAAGTTTTACACTTTTTAGTTTGCATTTGTGCAGCTATAGGTCGTAGTGTTGAAATGACATACATCCATTAGTTTAGACTTTAAAATGAAACTTTCAGTAAAGTTTTTCATTTTCGAACCATCATCTGGACCTAAACGTGTGTGTATGAAAGCGTTTGGGGTTTTTTTCACAAGTGTTTAAAGGGATGTTTCAGAGGATGGAGTTTTCCAGAAGAATGTGTTGTTGTCCGAGTCCAAATCGATTCTGATCTGAGGCATCATCTTCTTAATAGGGTTTAAATCCTGACTAGGTGAAAGCAGAAGAAAGAAATCTGTTAGATATTTTAACACGTTAACACACATTAACACGTAAACATGTGAACTCATAGGCAATCATTTATAATGCTGATTTAATTGACTGTCTTAAGGCCATGCATTAGACCAGCACTAAACACGATATTCATGCTGAACTAAGCTGGGTAAATATAGATATGCATGAGCACACAAGCTCAGATCTACTGCCTTATGTTCATACAGTTATTGCCTTAACTACCACGAATAACCCTTAACCTAACTATACAGTAACACTATCCCTAAAGCCAAGTCTTGACCCTCAAACGGACCGTTAAAGGGGTCTCAGAAAGTTAGGAAAGGCCAAAAGGTCCTCACTTTACTCACTCTGATGGTCTAAAAATGGTCCTCACAAAGGCAAGTACACACACACACTTGTTTCACTACATTAGTGGGCATTGCCACATTTTTTATATTAATTACTGTATATTTTTTATGGCCTAACCCAAGCCTACTCGTAAACCTACCCTAGTGAAATATAAATACGCAAAAATATATTTGAAATACATTTATTTTATGATAAATACACAACAAATACCTTTACATGTTATGTACTTAATATAAATACCCTACAATTGTACTGTTGGTGTACTAAATTGGTATACTTAAAGGACAAGTTCGCTATTTTACAATTAAAGCCCTGTTTTAAGATCGTTTCCAACGAGAAACCATTCATACAGTTCAGAAGTTTGCTGAACTGCATACAGTTCAGCTCACTCAGCACGACGTTCGACGGTTTGACTTGTCGTGACTGTTTTCTAAGATGGCTCCTGTCTGTACAGACCATTTTACAAGATGTAAACAACACTGGTCCAGAAACACTTCCTGTATCAGTTTGTAACTGTTTTCTTTATTTCACATGTAAAGAAAACATCTTAAAGATGTTTGTTTAACTTTTTGATTCAGTTTTAAATCTGTTCTGTTGGTTGTATTTTATCCCAGCTTTTATGTAGCGTTAAAAAACTGAAACAGGAAATGCTTCTGGACCAGTGTTGTTTACATCCTGCAAAATGGTCTCTACACGAAGTGAACTGTCTTTATAAAGTATCTTCTTATTAAACGGTCTGTACACTTACAAAGTTGTCAATGCTTCGTTTTGCATGTGGACCCTCATTATTTTACTGTGTTGGTGTGGGAATATTTTGAGCCTTGTTAGTGGTATAAACTAGCGATTTCTTTTTACTTAGTCAATGCCCCCATTACTAGAGTTATAGAGATAAAACTCTTTACATTCGATTATCATAAAAACAAATCTCAGAGAACGGTTGACTAGGTACCGATGTTTTATTAGACCAAAGGTTCATTTTGCGCCGGCGTTCTCCTTTAATCTCAATTCAATTCTTAAAGGCATGTTATTTTGAATATGGGTTATTACTGTAAATATGGCAATCCTTAAACACCTTATACAGAAAAGTACTGTGATATTATAGTAAGTACTGCAAGCGATATAAGGTTTGGTTCATTTTAGAAATAGCCCTTTTGTGACATTGTCATTTATACTTTATTCCTTTTTTTATATATAAAACAGGCATTTTACCAAGGGCAAAACCAACAAATTGTAACATGTTGCAGTGGCAAAATACCAAAGCAGCAATTGACCTCCTTATTGGATTTGTTCTTTGTTTATGCAAAAGCCTTTGTTTAATCCTGCATATTTTTCTCTTTCATCGTTGTGTTTGCAATGACATGATGCATCATGTTTTTGTATGAGAACAAACAATTATTTGTGGTTTTCTGTTTTTCTTACCACGCAATCATGACTAATACGGCTAGTAAATTCAGGACTGACTTCATGGCATTTATATTTAGAGCCGAATTAGCATTTCCAACACTTGTTTTTAGCATTAAAGCTTTAAGATGCATTGTAAAAGACAATGTTATTGTA
Source organism: Cyprinella lutrensis (assembly GCA_027497675.1). Lineage (NCBI taxonomy): Eukaryota > Metazoa > Chordata > Actinopteri > Cypriniformes > Leuciscidae > Cyprinella > Cyprinella lutrensis. The sequence goes on from JAOTRC010000004.1 coordinate 20,748,567, forward strand.
GCAAAGAAACAAATACAATCGCCTTAAACTACCTTCTGGCTGTTTTGAATGTAGTGGGTGGTGTTTTCTGCAGGAACTAACTGTTGCTATTTTTTTATTGTGTGTGTGTTTGTTTCAGTTAATCTTGTCTATAGGTTTACATAGATCATTTCATTTTTATTGTCAGCGACAAAATAACCTTGGTTCTTACCTCAATGTGTCAATGTTTTCAGGAAGAAAATGGATTTGTGAAGACTGAATCAGTATCCTAGTGTTTGAGTTACGCCGTGTGAAGCAGTGTGGGACTAGGGCAACAACAGTTGCCCTCCCTCTGGCTTCATTGATCTGAAATTTCACCCCTAGATTGAAGAGCAACTTTTATTATTTAGTTTTAATTACCCCCTCAACCCTCACTCTCACAGGTTAGTGTAGAGACATAATCCCCCAGGGGGTCAGCAGCCAACTGGAGCTCCCGGGACCCGCACATACTGACTGTGAAGGACAGCGAAATAGACCTGTCAGGCACGGCTTAAAGCTTGCCAAAAGCTCTGAAAGGAGAAGGAATAGTAGAGAATGAATGTGAACCGGGTGCTTGAGATTATACGGTGCTCATTCGGCGAGTGAACGAAAGCATTTGAAGACGGATCAAATTTATCTGATGTAGATGATGGTATGAGGCTACTTCAGCTCTGAAGACAACAGTGCCACTTCTTGGCTTTGCATTCCTCCAGGTACCCTTTCGGAGACACTGAGCAAATGAGCTAATGGAGTACAATTATAACTCTGGAATTATGCATCCATTAGTGGATGAAATGGCTATTTGAATTTAATTTATAGGAGAGACGTTAAGATCATTACGGCCTCCTTTTTACACACCGGGGCCAATTTCGCCATTGCTCAAACGCCCGCTGCTGCCTTATTTACTCTTTCAGCCTTCTTTCATTGACTCGTATGTGGAATAAAAAGACACAAATAACTCCCCGAACATTAGTGACCGAGTACTGCGGCTCCTTGTGATCGCAATTGTAGACATTTTTTTTAAGCAGGACAAACACAGGGAGCATCTCTTTCATAAATCAGAGCGCCAGTTTATTAGATAATGATTTTAAGGAATTTGTTCATTTGAATCGAAGGGTGTGATCCTTGCGACGTACAGCCGTTGTGTTATTAAATTGCACATTTGCTGCTTGTTTTGTAGCAGGCTTTATCCCCATGACAGAAATCTAGGAAAGTATTAAAGGGTGGAGAGAGAAAAATTGCTGCACACAATCCTGGCTGCATCTCCAAACAGTAATAATTTGGCAATAATAGGCAATTCATTGCTTCACTCTTTGATGTATTTCCGACTTAATAATCTCAAAGCAAGGCTGAACCTCAAAGGATTTTGCAGACTGCATAGAAAAGCCAGCTTTTTATGGCTGCCTACTCATATCAGCGAGCTCTCTTTGTTTCCTTCCCTGACAAAAAAGATCATATTGAATTCAATTATGGCCAACCTCTATGGCCAAAGTTGGCTGTTTACTTGTGGCTCAATAATACGGCCGCGCATTCACATTGTCCATCTGATTAAAAATGTCAGAGTCTCATAAGTGACAGATGGACTTCGATATTGTTCCTTGATATTTTTAGCGCAGAAACAGGTGTGTGTTTCCAGGGAGCGCCGTGAGATTCGGTCTTGGTCTGTTAGCAATGAGACGCGCTCGTGAATGACCGGAGCCTTGCCCCTCTTGTCGAAAACAGGATGGTGTCCGCCGGTCATTTTTGTCAGAGAACAGCACGATTTGCCAGGCGTGATTGTCGAAAGCTGCTGTCGACACGAGTGTGAGGTGTTATGGAGGCACCAATCAGGCTGACAGATCTGAGCGTGGTGAGGGAACTGCCTGAGCTCATTTTCAAACACCAGGAGAATGAGCAGACAAGAGGGTGTCTTTGACTTTGCCAAACCCCTCAGTGAGGTGAAACGGCTTTGCGACTGAAGTGTTTCTGAAGCCCCCTGAAGACCTTGTCCATCTGTTCCCCACGGCCTCTCTACTCCCACTTGTCATTCACAGAGTAAACAAACAATCTAGAGCTTATTTATCCTAGACACTGCAGGCCACCAGATACCGAAATCTTACACTGCCTCCATGCCATTTCATTGGCCTGTAAGGAGTCCCAGATCAATGACAGACACGGATTTCATAGATCCAAGTCTTCCAAAGAGACATCATGAATATTCCAACAGATTTTTAAGCCAAGTAAATTTGAATCCACTGCCAATCAAAAAAAAAAAAATCACTGGCTGTATTGCTTATTTAAAAAAAATAAGTAATATAATTCATATATATATTGTAATATATGATTATCACCATTATTATTAAAAGAAATTGATACTTTTATTTATCATGGATGCGTTCAATTGTTCAAAAGTTACAGTAAAGACATTTATAGGAGGAAGTACTGAATCTCAGTACTTAAGTAAAAGTACAAATAACCAGATAAATATTTACTTTAGTAAAAGTAAAAGTAACACACTGACAACCATACTTAAGTAAAAAGTACCTGATTTTAAATGTACTAAAAGTATTAAAAGTAAAAGTAGGCCTACTTGCATAGCAATTTATTCTCTTAATGTATATTTTCTAATGAATAATAAAACATTAAATTCTAACTCATTCAACCTAATACTCCTATAATGATGTTCAATAATGATGGAAAAAAATTGTCACCATTTCGGAAACAAGCTTGCAATTAGGCAAAATACACATGCTTATCCTTACTGTATGTTAATATTTGGCAGTAAACGCGATTAATTTATGGTGTAATTCTGAACCTCTTGGCTTGCCATAATCCTAACCAAACGTAGGCTATATTACACACGGTGCGTTTTCTATGCACGTAAAAACAAATTTTCGCATTTAAATTGCGCGATAAACACACTGCATGTTAAGACGCATTTAGTGTAACCGGGTTGATATATCTATGGCAACCAAACGTCACTGGTGAGACAAACGTGCAAACGATCAGATTACGTTTTGGCAGGGGAAAACTGATCAGAAAATGTAATGAAAATGTAACAGAAGTTGTAGAAATATAGTGGAGTAGAAAGTATAATAATTGCTAAAAATGTAACGAAGTAAAAGTAAAAAGTATGCACTATTTATTCTACTTAAGTAAAGTAAAGATTCGTCAAAAATGTATTTAAGTAAAGTAACAAAGTATTTGTACTTCATTACATTCCACCACTGCTTCTTAGACATGTCATTTGCTTTTGTGGAGCACGTCACATCATGCTGGTTCACAAGGATGTCGAGAAGATATAGTTTCACTGGACAAGAAAAGTAACATTTAAAGTTGAATTAGCCAAGTCAAAATTAAACAATACAAGGAGAACAAGGCGAGAGCACATAAATAATGCAACGTCTCTCAACAAGAGTAATTGACTTTAAATGGAGGCGGAGGGACTAATAAACTTACTAAACGCATAATTGAAACAATAATAAGCCGTAACTGTTCTAACAGGCTGATGTGGATTAACTGGACTGTTTTTGTTAAAATAATATAGTAGACTAAAATTACTTTGACTTTTTACCAGAATGGAGGAATCTCAAGGTAAATACAGCAAATTTGTGCCAATGTTTAAACTGTCTAAACTTTTGAAGTCTGCACAAAGGATGGCTAATGTGAGGTTATTTCCAATGAATCATATTTAGGTGGCTGGTGCTGCTACAACAAAGAGACCTGCGATTCTAGATACAAAGCTATCCCCCGACTTATGAGCTCGACTGACTGGCCACAGACACGCAAAGGTATAGGCTAATATTAACTAGACACACATCAACTAGCAAACCATACTTCAGTGATTCTTAATGAAGACAATTATTTGCAGGGAGCGGTTTGCTATCAACACAAGCTGATGAAAATCCTCACTGGTATAATGCCAATATCGTGTAAGTTTCTGAGAAATTCAAGAGTGAGATTTATATCACCTATAATTAACATCTAACTGACCTATCTTATCGGATGTATCTTATGTAACTAGGTTTGTTCCCTACTGTTCAAGTGATGTGTGGAGTGGTAACAAAGCAGCCTCAAAATCCAAACAGGGAAAAGAAACGGGTACATATTTCAGCGATACATTTGGTCTGAGCATTACTATTTGTGTTACCAAAATTAGGATGCTCTATTTCTTTATTCCGCCATAGAATATGCTTTCATGGGATCTCAAATCATTCGGGAGGTGATCAAAGATCTTGCCCCAAAAGGACTGAAACAAGCCAAAGTTGTGATGTTGGCAGGAACGAGGTGAGATCTCACTGGCTGTGTAACCGAACTCGTTTGAAAATGACATTCACGACATTGATTTGCATCTATGTTCCTCAAGATTTAGAGTAAGATATAGATTCATTAATAGTATTGATCCCTAAATACAGTGAGCTTTTTGCATTGGCCTGTAAGAACTATAATTATTATAATTAAATAAACAGACAACACTAGCAACCATTACACCTGTTGCTGCATATTGAGATCTAATAACAAGATGCTATGAACAATTGAAACAGAGCCATCTGGATTGCCATGAAATCCTATTCCAGTCCACGGACCACCCCTTGAGTTTTACCTCCATGCACTGACCGAAGCACTATTTCCAGCACATCCTGTTGTCTACCATTTTTAACCGCAGCCTATAATGCTATATAGACAATGACATAATATCTATATGTGTCCTGCCATGCGGGATTCTTCCAAGGTTAGCAACATGCTTTGTTGGTTTTCCCAAAGCATTTGTTAAAGCCATTTTATATTCGAAGCGATATTCATTTGTTTGACAAACTAGATTTTGCGGGCTGAGGTAATATTTTGGGATTGAAAGGTTCTTATTCTATCCTGCAGTGCCGGTGGGACAGGTGTACTGCTGAACATTGATAAGGTGTCCAGTCTTCTGGAGCAGCTGGGTGCAGATGCTCAGGTGCGCGGCCTTGTGGACTCGGGCTGGTTTCTGGAAAGCAAACAGCAAAAAGTTCCTGACTGTCCGGACAGTGCTTCCTGCACCCCTGTAGATGCCATAAAAAAAGGACTCCGGTAATGTATACACTCAAGCTATGGGGTTTTGGTAACATTTTAATTGACAGTTTATTACACAAATACTTAAGAGTGAACTGAATAATGATTTAGGACACTTAAATGAAAATGTATTATACTTTTGTAATTATAATTTATATTAAATGCAAGTAGTTAAATGCAATATGTAGTTGAACAAGTGCACTTAGAAAAAAGGGTTCTATATATGTAGCATAGGGTTCTTTACTCAACTCCAAATGACATTTTATGCTAAAAAAGGT
>JAOTRC010000004.1:20769470-20783722 GCA_027497675.1 Cyprinella lutrensis
CATGTGTACAGTTCAAAACAACTGATATAACGTATATAGGACCTATAGATAGATAGATAGATAGATAGATAGATAGATAGATAGATAGATAGATAGATAGATAGATAGATAGAGGCAGATTTTTTATTCTATTGTATTATTTATGAAACTCTCTACAAAACATAATATGAAGTCATGAAAATAATTCATTCAGGGAATTAAAACGAATTTGTAGTGTGTATTTTTTGCAATCGGAAGTAGGCTTATCACTTGTTTGATCTGCCTCGCGTTGGCTAGTTTAGACAAAAGCATTTATTTTAGAAATTGATCGAATTAGACCACGTATAATGCGTAAGGTTGTCCTGGTTCATGTGAAGTTTGTGCTGTGGTTCACCTAACAAGTCACCTACTAAGGCAGCATCCCTTGGTGTCTGGAATCCGCCTGTTGTGTCCAATTTTTTACAGTCTACGGTCGTGTCCAAAAATTTACGAAGGGAAGCACGAAGCAGCCAATTAGATTTTAGACGCAACCATGTGTCTTTCGGTGTAGCAAACGAATCCTCGCATAACATACGCTCACCCACACTCAAAAAAAGTGTTGTTTTTGACTTGCGTTTAATGTTGAAACTCGGTAGTGTTGGCGTATTAAACACACATTGTTACTCGTAAGGTGTAGTTATTCTTTGGATCATTGTGGCGGGGGCAACTGAGAGGACGAATATGTCCGGGAAGAGTTTTCGCGTTAGCGACGGAGACTGGATCTGTCCCGATAAAAAGTAAGACTTGATACATAGTGGTTTATTTAAAAAGCCAAATGATGAATATGTTTGCCGTTCTTTAAAGCCTAAACGTGTGCTAAATCAGTGTTGGACGAGAGAAGCCCACATGCTACTGTTAGCATAGCTAATGTTAGCTTTAGCGCGCGTTTGTAGTGTATGAATGGGCCTGTAAACGCCATTAAAAGCGTAATTTCCTAAACTCACTTCTGTCCTCTAAAACACTGGCAATCAAGAGCTTTTTTACAGTTGCACAATCAAAATTATTTGGTAAACATTTACCATTAGCTAGTCAGATGTGTGCGCAAGTCAGCTTACAAACTGCCATTATATCGTCTTCATTAGAAAATGCAGTGACATTGGGCTAATTACCTTTAAAAAAATAAATATATGCATTTGTGTGCAACACTGGAGCGTCTCACTTTTGTTTGAAAGTGTCGGTGAGGTAACTTAGCCTGTTCATTGAGTGTATGAATGTTGATGATTATAATAATGTCTTCTTGAGATTTAACCAGTTTTATCTTTGTAACATCTAAGGTGTGGAAATGTCAACTTTGCTAGAAGAACGAGCTGTAACAGATGTGGCAGGGGTAAGAGAGTTACTACTTTGTGTATAGTCATTACGTTTTGTATTTAGATGCGTCACACTGTGAGTATCAATACATTGTGGTGTAATGCTAAAAGTTATTTCCTAAAGGGATAGTTCACAGTTCCAAACATTATGTCACCATCATATTGTTGCACATCCATAAGACTTCTGTTCATCTTCTAAACACAAATTAACTTATTTTAATGAAATATGAGATATTTTTGTTCCTACATTTAAAGTCTATTCAGCCTGGCGGTTCAATGGATTCATAGAGATATTCAATGTTTACATGGTTTATTTAAAGTCTTAAAGGAATAGTTCACTTAACAATACATATTCTGTCATCATTTACTCGCCCTCAAGTTATTTCAAACCTGTATGAATTTCTTTCTTCTGATGAACACAAAAGAAGATAGTTTGAAAAATGTAGGTATCCAAACAGTTGATGAATTCCATAGTATTTTCCTTCTATGTAAGTCAATGGGGGCCCATCGACTGTCTTGTTACCGACATTGTTTAAAATATCATCTTTTCTATTCCTCAGAAGAAATTCATACATGTTTGAAACAAGATAGGCTATGTCAATGATGACAGAATTTTCATTTAAATGAACCATTCCTGTAATATAATTTCTTTATTTATTTTATGATCTCCGTTTTGAACCGTCAAGAGTTTGGAGTGAATAGACTTTAATGGAGGGATGAATTCCTTTGATTTCATTAAACACGTCTTAATTTGTGTTTCGAAAATGAATGAAAGACTTGATTTGATATAAGTGAGTAACAGAATTTTCACTTTTGAATGAACTATCCCTTAAACATGATTAGTATAAACTAATTAGTCAATGCTCTTTAAACAGAAAAGACAACTGAAGCAAAGATGATGAAAGCAGGGGGGACAGAGATTGGAAAGACCCTCGCTGAGAAGAGCAGAGGCCTCTTCAGTGCAAACGACTGGCAGTGCAAAACGTGGGTATTGCTATAAATGTCTTAATTATACTTCCAATGTGTACAGTTACAGTATCTCACAAAAGTGAGTATACCGCTCACATTTTAGCAAACATTGTAGTATATCTACTCAAGACACAATACTATAGAAATGAAACTTGTATATATTTAGAGTAGTCATTGTGCTGCTTCTATAGCAGCATTTACTATCCTCTGAAATGAACTCAACACAGCCACAACAAAAATGAATACACTAAGTGAACATGTCAAAAGTGAGTACACCCTAAGTAATAATAGCTGTACGTCGTTCAACCATGCAAATCCATAAGTCCTATTCATCATGTTCACGTTTTGTCAGCTTGACAGGACCATCCAAATTGTTGTATCTTGTATTAGAGCAGTTAAAATTTGTGCTTTTGAGTACAATTCTCTTACTGACCACTGGATGGTCAACATGGCAACTCATGACAAAGAACTCTCTAAGGATTCGTGAAATAGATTTGTTGCTCTCCACAAAGTTGACCTAGGCTATAAGAAGATTGGTAACACCCTGAAACCGAGATGCAGTACAGGCCAGTGTCATACTGAGGTTTTCCAAGACGGAGATGAAAAAAGTATGCATCTTAATATCAGGTGTAAACAGGGCCAAATTCTTAAAAAAAATCAGGTTTGTGTGATTTGGCATGGAGCTGAACTCTGCAGGTCAGTGGCCCTCCAGGACCAGAAATCGCTGATTTATTTTCCCAAATCCAACCCATATTGGACTACAAGCTATTTGTGAATTTTAAATTCACCAAAGTTATTCATTTCCGAACTTGTTCTTGTTTATTTAAATCTAGGTGTGGCAATGTAAACTGGGCCAGAAGATCAGAGTGCAACATGTGTAACACTCCTAAATATGCCAAACTGGAGGAAAGGACAGGTATGCTTTGTCTGTTCAAAATAGAAGGCTAGTATAATTTTTTGCATATTGACGGAATTTTTGGTTTATGCCATATGCTTGATGCATGTCTCAACAGGATACGGTGGAGGATTCAACGAGAGAGAGAATTTAGTCTACAATGAGCGAGAGGAGTCTGACGGCGAGTACGATGAGGTCTGTAGGAATTTTTCAGTCTACAGAGATGAGTAGTTCTTGTTATTAATTAAGAACAGACTTATGTAATTTTCGTCATTTAAATATTTTGTCGGTCTTCTGGACAGTTTGGGCGCATAAAAAAGAAGTATCGTGGGAAAAGTAAGAAGGACACTGAAAAGAAAGAACCAAAAAAAGAAGAGAAAAAAGATGATGTTGACGATGATGAGGAAGACGAAGATGAAGGAGATCTTTCAAAATACAAACTTGATGTAAGTGATTTTTTTTTTGAAGAAGAAGAAGAAGAATTTTATTAGTTATATTGACCATACTATCAATTTATTTACTTGTAAAAGTGTGAACAAATCCTTTTATCTTTAGCATACTGTCACAGTTTTTGATGTGCTTTTAATTTTCAATTATTAGGATGACGACGATGACGATGATGACGATGAGGATGCCGATTTGTCCAAGTACGATTTGGATGCTAGCGATGAGAAGAAAGGGAGTCCCTCGGGCTCCTCACGCTCATCTTCTCGCTCGTCCAGTTCAAGTTCCCGGTCTAGGTCCAGGTAAAAGGGTACAGGTCAAGGGTAACTCCAGGCAAATGTCAGTATCAGCTCAAATCTTTATTCAAATCTTATTGTATTAATCTGCTTTATTGTTTAATTTATTTTTATTTCCCTTTTTGCTTCATTTGCTTCATTGATAGTGTAAAACCTGATGCTATTTGACGAAAACAATCATGTAAATTCAATGGTTTGCAATTTTTAATTAATTCATGCCATTAACACTACTTAGAAAGGGGTTTAAAGATTAAATAAAATGTCTTAATATGAAAAAAATACCTTTTATGCAAACCTCAATGATGATTAAGTAGATATTTTTTCTGAAAAATGTCAATTTTTCATCAGAAAATCAAGGTTTTCTTCACCTTCAGAAAAATTGGAAATTTGCGGTGTTTTTGTTGATGCCCGTGTTTTGCAGATCCCGGTCCAGGAGCTCATCCAGTTCCCGATCTCGCTCTCGCTCCAGGTCCAAATCCAGGTGAATGAGGTCACATGCACTCTCCAGGAGAGAGAGTGCGTGTGTGTGAACAGCCAATGGCTGTAGTGAACTTAAACAGAAGTCGACTTTTGATCTCTGTTAATAACATGAGGGAGCAGTGAAATGTAGCTTTATATCTTTGGGAGTTTTTGCACAGGATTTGATAACACTTTGACATCTGACCGGCAATTATAGCTTCAAGTTGTGAAACTCTTGATGGGTTCTGCTTTGTTCTTTTGAAAAGTTCAGCTGGTCAGACCTGCAGCTTTGGTCTTCTTCAGAAGTTGTAGTATTTACTGTAATATTTCGAGGGCTGTCGATGGATGTTTTCTTCATATTTCTGCCCCTTTGGTAGTGTTATTATAGTAATCTGTTAGGCAATATTTGTTGACCTCATGTGAATGCTTATTTATCCCCTTTGAAAGATCCAGCTCCAGATCAGGAAAGGGCTCTGCTTCCTCAAAGAAGAGGTCTCGTTCTCCTTCATCATCGCCTAAGGGAGGTCAGAAGAGAAGTCGTTCCAGGTCCTCCTCTGGTGGCCGCAAAAAAAGACGCTCACGATCGCGCTCGTCTGAAAGGTTTGGTGTAACACATGGTGTCCTGGATATCAGGCGTCCTTCTGCATTATACACAGGGCTCAGTGCTAATACAGTACATCATTGAAACAAATGTGCTTTTTTCTGTACAAAACTTTACTCTTTGTTTTGATATCCAGAGCTAAATCACTTAATCAGTCATGGTCCTTCTCCTTGTCTCTTTCTTTCTATCTCCCTTTAGGCGCAGAGAATCATCTGGATCGTCCCACTCTGGTTCAAGCTCAAAACAGAAATGATTAACAAAGGAAACCAATCTTTCTAAAACTGCATGTTGTTTTTTCCTACTCCAGTTTTGTTTGTTGTTTTTTTTAATTTTTTGTGCTATTGCAACTACCCAACTGTTTGAATTCACATTGATTTTCATGGGGGGGAAAAAAAGAAACTTGAGCACGTTCATATATCCTCCTCTCAAAAAAAAAAAAAAAATTTTTTTTTACATCTAGCCAAATCTTTCAACAGCATTACTCAAAGTGTTAGATCTATAGCGTAAGTGGGTTTACAGAGAAACAAGTCTGTGACTGTATAAATGGCGCACATCAAATTATGTAAATTTATATGGCAGAAGTAGTTTTATCCATCCATTGTCAAACATTGTAGTCCAAATAACCATTTTAACAAAATAACTGTTGATTAAAAAGACACTCATCAGATGCTGGTTTTGTAGATATTTGGTGATTTAAAACACTTCACAAGAAATATTGATGGTTTAAACATTACCTAAGCAATGCCAGCATCTGAAAGTTAATAAGTAATTTTCCTCTGATTGTGTGCGTTAAAGGTAAGTATGTTTTTTTTATACTTGTAGAGATTTATTTTCTTCTGTTGAGACTGATGAAATGTTCATTTTGTTTGTCCTTTTTTGTCTTAATTTTGAGATTCGTCTTGTTGAATTAAGAAATGTTTTAAAGTGCACAATCTCAAATTACTTCTGTCGTAAATTACTGGTTATGGTTTTTTTTTCCCGTGGTAAAATCAAATTTGGAACATGTAATCTGAAATATTCAACCACCCCCTTCTGACATGAAATATGAAAATGTTTTACTGTTCATTAACATGACTTGACAGTGTAATCAACATGAATAAACACTTGTTAATCTGAATCTCTTGGTAGCACTCTTTTTTGTTTTTTCCATGTTTATTGTAGCCTATTAGGAGATGTGATGAGAATTTTTTCCCCAATGTCTGCCTCCCAAGGGGAGACAAACTCCCAGAGGCTACCACACTGCTACTTACGTAGAATTTTAGTGATGTTTGTGAAATTACACATCAATTTATGCTTTATGTCCCTTTCTATATTATAGATTTTTTATTATGAGTGTGTATGAATTATTGTTATCGAGCAATACGGTTTGCGCATTATAATGACGAGTTGCTGTGAGTCGTTTCTCATGCGCTAGATGGCACTTGTTGTGTTCAAACATCTATGGGCTGGTGGTGCAGGTGAACATTATCGAATAAAACATTTAAGAGTTGATTTGTATCCCCGTTTAGAGATTTGCCTATCACCGAAGTTTTTTTGTTTTGTTTTTTTTTTTTTGTTTTGTTTTTTTTTTTGCGAACTTTAAACCTAAAATCTCCTTGAGAATTTTTTTTTCTAAAAAAGTTCACCCACTGAAAAGTTTTTGTAAAATTCATTCGGTCATACAGAAACGAATGTGTTCCTTCGGCTTTGGTTGAAGGCCACATTTTCTCTTTTCTGATAAAGCTACACCGACCAACAACAACAAACAAAAAAACATTACTGAATTCGCATTTGGAACTGAGCAACACGTGTAGCTAGTACAGCCTATATTAAAACAGTATTTTTGAAATAAATATATTCTTTTTAAAACTTTAACTTCTGTTGTCTTTATCAGCATATTTTACATTTCCATAAGGGTCCCGCCTCTGTGTTTATAGCGCGCGCGCTCGGACAGCAGAGCGCACAAAGTGAGACGGACTTCACTGAGGACTCTACTTGTTTCAAAGGGCTACTGTGGCCATGAACATGCTCCCTGAAAAAGGATGACATCCAAATGTCAGTCTTCAGATGTCTTGCCACAAAACCTGACTGCTGGAACCATGACGTGGGAGAAGAACGTCTCCAAATCTTCGCAGGAAAGAACGGGCAACGGCGCCAGCTGTGGCTCAGTGTCCGTGTTTTTCCCCATCGTTATGATGATCACTGGAATGGTCGGAAACTCTCTTGCGATGCTGCTAGTTTCTAGTGCATACAGAAAAAAGGAAAACAAAAGGAAGAAGTCCTTTTTGCTTTGCATCGGCTCGTTGGCGTTAACTGATCTTTTCGGTCAACTGCTTACAAGTCCGATTGTCATTTCTGTGTACAGAGCAGATCTGAAATGGAAACGCGTGGACCCATCGGGAACTCTATGCGCCTTCTTTGGGGTGTGCATGACCACTTTTGGCTTGTGTCCTCTCTTTTTAGCCAGTGCCATGGCCATTGAAAGGGCCTTGGCCATCACCGCTCCTCACTGGTACTCACATTACATGAAAACCAGTGTGACCAAGCAGGTTCTGGTCATCATTTGGTGTCTAGTTTTGATCTTTGCCTTATTGCCCATTGCTGGGGTTGGGAAGTACACTTTGCAGTGGCCAGGCTCTTGGTGCTTCATAAGTACAGGTGACAAGGACATAACGGGAAATACGTTTTTTGCCACGACCTTTGCGGCATTGGGGATATTTTCTTTACTGGTTACTTTGTCTTGTAATGTTATGACCATTCATGCATTGGTTACACGTTGCAAAACGAAGCCAAGTTCGACCCAGTCGTCCAAGCAATGGGAAAGGTTAACAACAGAGACTGTTATTCAGTTGATGGGCATTATGTGTGTGCTGTTGACTTGCTGGTCACCTCTACTGGTATGTATCATATCAGCTTTTGCCAGACACACTTAGTGTAGATATCAGATGAAAGCTTGCAGTGTCATTCCTGCTCAAACTTTAATGTACCCTGCTCCAGAAAGCCTCAACTGATATTGGATAAAACCGAGTATATGAATTTGGTGAACACCACAGGTATTTACTAGTACTGTACATGTTCACTATAAAAAATATATATATGATCAATAAGTTTATTATGACAACATGTTTACAAGATTCAACTCATTTTTGAAGTCAGGTTAAGCTGAAATGTCAAACATTGAAGATGGCAAACATTTTTTTACAATGTTGAAGAGGGCTATTTGTTACCAGAATTTTTTTTTTTTTTTCAAAAAGAGTTGCTGTTATGGTGACATTCTGGCAAAAAAAAATGTAAGTTACATAACTAGGCCCACACAGAATATCCAAATTCATTTTTTTTAGAATGGGTTGAATATGTTATGGCTCCAGTAATAAACAAAATAAACTGCAAATATTTAATTTAAATATCAAATTAAATTCTTGCCTAAATATTTTTTTTAAATAACACCCAACACTAATTAGCCATTTAAACAAGACATCCCAATGTTATTACAGTATTTTGAGTTCTAATAGAGATTACATTTAGCACTGTTATTAAATTATAAGTGTTTTAAATATGAACTTAAGTGAGTGTTATTTGAGCAAAAGGTAATTTAAATGTAAAATTAGGGGAATCAGATTACTGCACAAATAAATATCCAAAATTTGTCAATACATATCCAATATCAGCTGATAGTGATTATTATTTTTCTTTAAAAAATGACAAATATCCATATCAGCATGTCCTGGAACTAAGAGTACTGACTTTTTATTACCTAAAACATAAAAAAATGCAAAAAAAAAAAAAAAATTGCATAAAAAATGCAAAAAAAAAAAATGCAAACCTGCAGGGGTGTAAAATTTTGTGAATGACAAGCATTCACAATTACAGAAATCTGCTGAGCAGTCTTTGGAAGTCCATAAGCACAAATCATTTTTCATAATTTCGAATGAAACAAAAGTCATTTTTGTAATCATTTATAATATGCCCATTTTGGTGTGTCTCCTCCCATTCTATAGGTCCTAATGTTGAAGATGATCTCAACCCACACATCCTCCCATCAGTGCGGTTCTGCTGCTGTATCTCTCTCACCCCAGGACATACAGATGGACTGTAATTTCTTTCTCACAGCCATACGTCTGGCCTCGCTCAATCAGATTCTAGATCCGTGGGTCTACCTGCTCCTAAGAGAAATCCTCCTAAAGAAGTTTTGCCAGGTGGCCAGCGCAGTTTCCAAGTGCTCACTGGACGTGCAGAAGGAAACTCAGAGTCCAGATGCCTTAAATAAAAAGGCCATTCAGAATGATAATGTTCACAAACAGTCCCCGAACATGGAGAACAGTAACTTGAATGGGGGCCAAGAGGAACAGTGACTGTTGTGCAAAAACTGAATAGGGATAAAACGAGGGATAAATACCCCATGATCACAAAAATGATGAGGTGGAAACTTTCTGTGGATTGGTGCATTGATGTCATCAGCATTTTACCGCAAACCCATCACTTTTTTGTGTCACTGTGACAGTCAACTCATTCATTTTGTTCAGAGTCACTTGGTGACCTTTGAAGTGATACAAAATGGCAAGACCTTAAAATAATGATATATGCAGGGTCCCCACTGACATATTGTAAAAAAAAAAAAATGAAATTTTGAAAGTGGTGCATTAACATTTATGTTAAAGAAAAAGATATTTCAAATAAAAACAATGGAACCAAATTGTTGGGGATCCTGCATATACAACAGCAATATTGGAAAATTAGATTTAGTTAAAAGCAAAATCATAAACTAAAGTTTTCCAGTTCCCATGCGACTACATTCAGTTCATTATACTTTCACTCACATGCCAAGTGCAAGAGAAAAAAAATGTAGGAATGTTTCTTGATGCTAATTTATGATGTTATGTAACATTTCAGAGCTGCTTAATTTGCAGTAAAGTGCTGAATGGTCTCAGATACCTCCAGCTTTGCATATTTTCATTTTGTCGTGTGCATTTCTCAATGCCAAGCCTGCAGGACTCTTTTTGAAGTTGATAGCCATAAACGTGGCTATGTTTAATTGAATTCCATGCTTGAATTTTTCATTTGGATTCCTGAGTGAAGTTATAGAGTAAATGGCTCTAATTCAATAGTGTGTTGAGATGATTCTGGCCTTAGAACAGCTCTCATTTTTTGATGCACAGTGTGCCTCAAGGTGCTGCATCTATTATCCGCAATGTTCTTGATAACATCCGTTGTGGTCATAACCAAAAGCCTTTAAAATTCCAATGGGAAGCCATTTCAACAGATGATGCAGAGTCATTCATGGAAATTGCTTTTCATACCAGTCATTGTAAAGAGGCCATTAAAACTTTGGTCTTTCCATATTTCGCATCCTTTAAGGGGTACGTTATGTAACATTTGAGGTCGGTTGACTTTGTGAAAGATATTTAATGAGCAGTTTAATGTTACACATGACTAAAAAGATGGCATGCAGTCATTTTTGTTTGTGTCATTTGCATTGAACATGCATAAATTATTGACAAGGATGATTGAAGCTGTTCTTCTAATTGGGCTCTTCAGATTCACATCTGTAATCATGCATCATACTGAATGTGACTGAGCATCATCTTAGCATATTATATATTTTCACCATCCAGTTGGTTATTGTTATTGAAAGGACCCATGGCGTCATGGACCATTAATTATGATAAACAACAGGTTGTATTCATGGCACAAGCAAATACATTTGTGATGTATTGAAGTAAAAAGGCACATTTTAAGCTTTTATTCAAAGATTAATTATGATCTGTAATTTGTTAACTTGTTTTTATTAAGCTCTGCATTTGTGCCTCAAATTCTTTGAAACCAGCTTAAATCTCCAGGACACTGAAAATGTCTACGGTATTGATCGTACACTACACCCTATACAGATTAAAAGAAAACGAGCGAGGAA
Source organism: Cyprinella lutrensis (assembly GCA_027497675.1). Lineage (NCBI taxonomy): Eukaryota > Metazoa > Chordata > Actinopteri > Cypriniformes > Leuciscidae > Cyprinella > Cyprinella lutrensis. Next base: position 20,780,350 of record JAOTRC010000004.1, read on the forward strand.
GATGCCAAAGCAGTATCTGGGAAAAAGGGAGAGGAAATGTAATTTATCTCAGAGTCCTGACCTCTATAAAATACATCAATGTAAAGAGGTAGCATGACCAGAAAACGCATTTGGAAAATTGCAGGAAATTGCTAGTATTGTGTTTCCACCAAAAAGAGCTTTTGGCAAATCCAAATAATAACCTTGCACTGTAAAAAAAATAATCCTATAAAAAAAACGGTAGACTACAGGCAGCTGTGGTTGCCGGCATCATACCATAAAAATACAGTGTGTTACTGTTTATGAAATTAACAGCTAAATATTGTTTTGTCAGCTACAGTATAAAACTTTAATTTAACAGCTATAACACAAAAACAAAAACACACCATATAGTTACGGTATAATGCTGGCAACCACAGCTGCCAGTAGGTTACCGTTTTTTTACAGGATTATTTTTTACACTGTGTGAGAAAACACTGGTTTCTGATTGCTCTGGAAATGTTATTTGCAGGAGTCTATATTTGTCAATGAGAGCTGGAATATTGTTTGTAAATGGATTTAACATTTGACATATGCTCTCAGGCAGTGATTACAGAGCAAAATTAATGAATCTGACATGGGACCTAATTAATAGTAAAATGAACGTGGCTCTGGCTGCACTGTCAGACGCGATTAACTTGGTGTTGTGCACTTGGGTAGCTGAAGAATGAGCAAATGGAAAATAGTATGACTGCGTAATGTTTAATAGCTAAATTAAAAGTCCAAATGCAGGTCTGCGATCAGCTCGCTTGTGCATTGAACTGATAAACAAGGTCTGGCTTGTGACCATTCAGTGCTTTCTGCGTGAATGTAACTGAGATTCTTAACAAATCAACATCAAATCTGTTCAGAGCATTGCATTTATGTTGCCAATGGCATATAATCAGATTTTCTTTCACATAGAAAGGTTTATTTATATCACCCACCTAAACCCATTTGTCTTTCTTTCTAGAGAGCTTTTAAGGTTTAAGAAATAAAAAGCAAACTAAAAGTATTTAAAAAAAAACACATGTTTATCAAATACAGCTAATGTATTCAGAAGAAATATATAAATAATGGAAAAATTGTGTGGAATTCTTTGTAAATGCATGGGGGAGTGGGGTAACCATTAATTGAACCCTTAATTAATTTTACAAACCGCTTGTCATACACATACACTGTAAATATTTGTTGGTTTAACTTAAAAAAGTGAGTTGGTTAGGCTTACCTTAAAATTTTGAGTTCTTTTAAAGAAAAAAATTGTAGTTAATACAATAGATGTTATTTTAAAACTCAAAATATTGTGTTAACTAAACCACAAGTTGATCTGACAAAAGAAAAAAAGTTATGATAAAAAATTATGAAAAATATTTTTTTTACATTGAATGTAAACATGAGGAGAAAAATCTGTAAATGAGAAAGAAAGTCATGTCAATATTTTATTATGTAATGCAAAGATACATTTTTAAGTGTGATTAAGTGTCAATAGTTCTTAAGTAGAACACAAGATTGACCATTGATTTATCTGTTATCATAATTCATTGTATATGTGCAGGTAATAAGAGCTGCCAGGTTTGTTTGCATGTGAAGCCACCAGCAAATCATTTTGGCTCATAGCCCACCTGTGAATGTCCTAATGCCAGATGCCAAATCACGAATGCCACGAAGTGTGGCAAGTCTGCATTAAAAACAACAGGGTTTCGTGAATGTATTACGAGTTTTACATTTATTTATGTTGTAAGACAATGACAGCTCTGGCTGTGAACCCGGAGTCCCAGAGCTGTACACGCTAAGCTTGTATCAACAGATGGTCGTGGTGCTGCTTGTGTGTTTTTGATAAGAGATGTTTGCATATTCTTGCAACTGTTTGACATGTCTGCTAACTGCTCTGATGTGCTTGCCTTGTAATTGTGCCTCTAAAGTGTATTATTATTTGATTCTGTGCTGCCTGTTTTTTCCATTCACCGGGATGGACTGTGTTTCATGCCATTATCATAATTTAATTGGGAATGGGGTTTGGCATATGCCAAAGTGCTTCTGTAATAGTAAGCACCCCCATCCACATTTTGCACAATAACCAGGAGTCGTTTGACACGGTTGCAACATTTTATATTGTGTTGCTGAGGAATTATTTCAAATGACTATTTTGTTCAGGAACTTGTTCAAATCATTGTATTCTCATAATACATCAAGTGCTATAAAACCAGGTGCTGGTTCTTTATTGATACATGAATAATCATGTTGTTTTTTATTTGGCTATATGGGAGATGGCTTTGCCATTTACAATCCATCTGTAAATTAACACTGTTCCTATAGTGGGGAAAAAACCTATAGCGTATCGAAATATAGACTATGCTAAATATTTGTATTTTACTCAATACAAATCCATTAACATTTATTTACTGACATATCGCTTGAGACTTACTGACATAAATATGGGAGAGCAAGGCACCGCCTACAGGCCTGTTCACACCTGGACGAATTTCACAGACGATATTAGCCAACGTTTAACGCCTCGTGTCTAAACAATGGGCGCCAATGTGCGTGTGCACACTGACGCGGAAAACGCTACGCGTAAAAGCGTCATTTTTTTAAAAAAAAAGCCTTAGGTTGTTTTTTTTTTTTTTTTTGATGTGCCAAATCAAAAACTATTTCTAACAGGGGAACATTGAAACGCAGTATTTAATCATTCCCCACATGTGCAACTTTTAAACTCTGCTGGTGTCTTCTGCTGTTAGATCAGCATTAAACTCCGATATAAGATTCAAATAAATAATATTGTAAAATAAAATAAAAGTTTTGTCTAATATTAAATAAACACCAAAAAAAACAGAGATGAAAAATTAAGAAAGGTACTTTTGCTGTGGTTAGATAAATGTTCAGTGATATCTCCTGAAGACTTTTTACTTTGGGAAATTTTATTTCTCTAGATGAAACGGCAACTAGTTAATTTCACCCCTAATTAAACTTGAAGTGCTTCTTTATTGCACAATGCACCTTTCTTAAAATTATGCCTAAAATTTGTTATATTATCACTAGTATGATCGCTGTATAATATCAGTCTTTAAATGCAAGATATTTAAAGTATACTTGCAATAATTCCACTTTAGCACAATGAAATATACTTAAGTATACCTTAAATTGGACCAGTTATAGACTATAAGACTATATTCATTTAGTATACCAAATACCAATGAAGTACAATTGCAGAGAATTTAGAATACTTGGCATAGAATAAATCTAATTGAAAAACATGTTTCTATATTTTTCATTAGGGTACTGATATATGGAAAGAAAATTACAGGATAAAATAAATAACTCAACTTGAGTGGCATAACTCAATTGCATTTCATATCTGGGGCCGTGAACAGATAAT
>JAOTRC010000004.1:20854107-20868482 GCA_027497675.1 Cyprinella lutrensis
TCAAGTTCAGTAATTTCACTTGAATGACAATTAATAGGTAATCTTCATTGCAATTTAAGTGAAATTACTGAATTTAACTATACAATCTTGATAAAAATGATCATTCTAGAAGAAAATTTCAAATGGCACTTAGAGGCTTTTGCATCTGAACTCTTCAATTATAGTTATTTGTAATAGAAGTTATTCTATTATAGTTATTATGAAACTGCAATATAATTTCTCTTATTTGGAAGGCAAAACATGATTAAAATGTTAACTTCATTAACTTATTGCAGTTAACTCAAATAATTGCAATTAGACCAAAAAAAACACAATCAGATCATAACTACGTACTTGTGCTATTGCCCATTTGTATACAAATGGCCTTATGATGGGTTTCATGTACTTGTCCAGCTTTTGTAACATATCTGGTTGAGTGAGGTCCACTGGAGAGCGGTCATTTTTATCCAGGCAGTAGGTTATGGCATTATGGCTCCCTACAAACCACAATGACACATTGACCATGAGCATTAATGGTAACGAACTAAACTGTCAATATAAGCAGACTGTAATATATATATATTAAAATATAAATAAATAAGGTATGCACTGTAGTTAATCAGAAATTGAAACTCCGGTCACTCTCATCAAGTAATGGCACTCTCCAAAAATAACAATATCCACACTTTCATAATATAGCTGTGGATTTATATTCAATTTAAACCAAATTCTATCATTGTGGGCACTTAAGAAAGTCAACAAAAAAGTCAAATCCCCGCAAAAATATTTTTCAGTACTCAGAGGTGCATATTAAACATACATATTTTGCATGTCGTTAGAGAACATATAAATGAGTGAGGTTAAATACCTGGAATAGCCATGTAACAGAGAGGTGTATCCCACAGAGCACTGGGCAGATTGGCCATCCAGTTATCCATGGGCAGTTCACTCAATGACACTTGGCTGATCGCCGATGTCATCTTGGATTTCTGTCAAAATGTAAAAGTTGAGAGAATGTGTATTGTATTTCATTCAACTTCAGTCTTAAACTTTGATAAATATCCCAAATAAACACAAAGTGACCACCCTGTTAAAAAGACTCCAGCATAGTTAAAGGAATAGGCTAGTTCACCTATTTTTTTTTTTTTTTTTTTTTATCATTTACTCACCCTCAAATTGTTTCAAACCTGTATGAATTTCTTTTATCTGCTGAACACAAAATACTATATTTTGAAGAATGTCTGGTGTAACAGTTCTAACTAAAGTATTTGTTTTCCTACTATGGAAGTCAATGGGGTCCATCAACTGTCTGGTTACCGACAGTCTTTAAAATATCTTCTTTTGTGTTCAGCAGAAGAAAGAAATTCATACAGGTTTGAAACAACTTGAGGGTGAGTAAATGATGGCAGAATTATCATTTTTATGTAAACCATTCCTATTAACCGGAAAGTTTCCCTAAAGTCAAGCAGCTTCATGTTGCTTATGGTCCATCTAGAGTAGACCAATGCCAATCCAGCAATGGAAATTCATTGTGTTTTGTTTATCAGGAAAAAAAAGACCAGTGGCTATGCAAATAGGCTACAGGATTTCATCCAAATTATATTATATGAAATGTGCACTGTAATGAGTTTCAAAATATTAGGATTTACCAGGCTAAATGTTGTTTCTTAGTCCAGGAAAAATATTTCACCAATGACGTTTAAAGTTCTTTCGGTTCACTTGACACGTGAGTACAGGGCAGGTTAAACCGGCTTCATTCCGATGCTGAAGGACTCGGATGCTGCGAGGAAATGACATATATTCGTCCACTTCATTGACTCCCATAGCACCATAGTGGTCGTGTAAAAGTGTGGTGGATGTTACGCGGCGCTGAATTTGTCATTGGCGGTACAAGGTTGAACAGGGCAGGGTATCCACAACAAAATCCCGCGTTGATAACCAAAATAGTCCAGAAGAAACTATCTTCTCCGTTTAATGATAAAATTAAACTTGTTTCAGAGTTTCACTTTCATTTTAATCATCAAATGAATATACGTACAACTGGAAGTTTCCATCCTTTGTCCATTGAAGAGGTATTAGAGAAAAGAAATGATAAAACGGCGCACTTGACCACTGCATTCTCCACCCGGTCAGGCTGACACTTTCAGAAACATACTACGGTGAAGGCATGGGTCATGAATATTAATTACGTGACGAGACGCTTCGGCCAGTAGCACCAAATGATTTGCTGAACTTGACTTATGAATATCAATGACGTAACGGGACGTAGAGCAAAATTATTTGCTGAAAGGCAGACGTTGGAGATGCAGCTAACAATTTACGAATGAAAACCTTCACTCATGAATATTAATTAGGGTATTTAGCTGGACGCATGGGAGCGTCGTCGCCTTGCGTCATTAATATTCATAAACCTTTCCCATAGTAGGATTCGTATTTTGTCATGAGTGCGGGCGAAGGAGTGGTTTAATTTTTACTTTATAATGAGACAATGGTTCAAGCGAGAAATGAGTATGTCAGCACACAGCCATTCTTTAATACAGAATACATCTGGCTGGACAAGTTTAATTCCCTTTTTCTAGATGGGACTGGGGATGCAGCTCCTCTGCTGCTGTGAGGGAACGCTAAACAGCTGACCTCAGTGTTGTAAGAGAAATAGTGCTTCGCGATGACACAGGACTTTTCTCTAATACCTCACAGCATCACTACAGAAGAGAAATCTCTATAGCATTATTTAGATAATTTATTTTCAGTTACATTTACATTTAACATCTTCAGGAAAACAACTATGAAAATGAAGTATACAGCCCAATGGAACCTATTCATTCCAGCTGTGCAGTTTCATTGTTTTCAATTTGACAAAGCCAACTTAATCCAGTTCACTATCACACAGTGACTCCAGTTAACCTTCCTTTAACTTCACTGAAATTCCATAAGAACAGCATGGAGTGGCTCCAATGGCTTCTTTGTCTTGTATTATGTCACAACCCCCCTTTTAAAGACAAAGTTTGGAAAACAAGACAAGATAGTACTTCAGCCATAGCACAATAGGGCTTTTTCACATTGTGAAAATTGTCGAACAGAGATAAGAATAGTCTAATGTTCATTACATTAATACAGAACACGAGCAAATTGCACTCAGTCTTTGTGCTCTGCAATCTTTCAGTGGCTCTAGTTAGATAATACACATTGTTAGATGATTTTTTTAAATCACATAACAGTTTCCATCAGTCAAATCTCATTCCTCATAATAGATAAAATAAATATATAAAGTATATTTATATATTTCTTTACTAACTTTCTACAATGCTAAAATTAATTTATACTTTGCAATGTCAATGTTCAACAAAGTACATCAATATTAGAATATCATAAACTAGGCCTATACTTATATGTACTTGAACTATAATTGCACTGACAAATAGCCTACTGTAATTTACTGTAACATCAGTCATGGGCATACATTTGCAAATAGAGCTTCTAAATGAGCATGCTCAGAACTATAAATGTTATTTTACAGCTCTCTCTTTGCACCGAGGTCCAGTTTTGGCTATAAGGGCCATCAGACTGTACGTTTTTATCCTTATAAAAGCTACAGAAGTGGATGTTTCTTTTACCTGCTATGATTTATATTTCTTTCTCAACAGAGCAAGTGCTGTGCTGTTTAACACTGTAGTCAAACTCAGCTTTTTCTTTAAACGATCAATAAGCCTTAGGCAGCTCCTAGCTAACACAGCAGCCGCTCAACCAAAAGAATCAGTTGAGTCAGAAGATAACTTGGTTAAACTTGAAAGAACATCAGATGACAGTGGAGCTCAGCATTATTTATCCATCCATATCAATATTTAAGTGAAAAAGTAATGTCTCTGGTAGAAATAATGAATGATACACTACTCTGCTTGAATCTTGATCATTTAGAACTGAAGCAAGTTAAGCATAATCTGATGACTTGAATGTGGCACAGTTATGGCGATAAGACACATTAGCAATCAAAGATTTGAAATGTTCTGCAATCATTTACCAGTAAGCACAATTCATATGACCAAACGAAACTCCTTCAGAATGTAAATGATTCACACATTATTGAGTTCTCTCTCATTGTGTAAATTGACAGCATGGAGGCAGGTACAGCCTGAGGAAACGCCACAGAGCGCAGAAATTGTGGTTTCTGGAGCGGAGAAAATGATTAAAACTGGAGAACACTTCCATTTGGACTAGCCAGAGGGCCCTTGCAGAAGAATGAGGTTGAAGGAAAATGACAGTCTAATTACTGCTTTAGAGCTTTACATGAACATGACTTGTGAACTCACAATTTGAAGCGGCAGAGGCAATCTAATGTTGCAAAATCTCATGCTCACAAACACTGCATTTATTTGATTGGAAAAAATGCAGTTTATACTGTATTTTTTTAGAGTAAATTTGCTGCATTTTTGTAAATATAAATATATTTACTGTATTATATTGTCTTATCAACAAGAGTTGTGAAGCTTAATATTATTGTGGAAACCATGATGCATTTTTTTTTCAGGATTCTTTGATGAGTTGAAAATTCAAATTAAACAGGATTTATTTGAAATCTTCCATAACATTATAAATGTCTTTACTGTCACTTTTGATCAATTTAATGTGTCCTTACTGAATAAGTCTTGACAACTATTTGAATAGTATGATCTCCCGAGAACCAGACAAAATGTTTTATGAATTTGATTTTATTTATGTTTATGCTATGTCCTCTGTACTTATTAAGAAAATGGAAATTAATAAATAGGCAAAAACAATGTTTTTTCTTTCCATTAACCAATCCATTTTAGGTTTCAGGCTGATTTTTAACCAAACTTTGATGATTCTCAACAATGTTATGAAATATATAACATGATTTTATATACCATTTTATTTATACAATGTGTATGGCCATAAATGGGAAGTCCCATTCTATTCAATGTCTCTATACTAATTAGCCAATGAATGTGTTCTTGGTTCAACATGCAATAACGGTAATGTAATGCTGGGAGTAATAACTTGGCTCCTATTTCTATTCACTTGTGTCTGCCCAAAATGCCTGATAAACCTCCTGCACTAAAAAAAGGACATAACGTTCTTCTAAGTTTAATCATGAGAAACAACTTCAGATTTTTCAACTTCAGAAAGTCAGATTTAAATAATAATTACAAAATATGATCATATTAAAGAGTGCTAAATTTGATAATTCAATCAATGTTATTTTAAAGACCAAGGAACAGGAGTTTTCACACTCAAACCTCCATTTGTCATCTATGAAAAGCCCTGAATGTACAGTACATCCATACTTAAAAAATACAATGTCCTCTAAAGGTTCAGGAGCTCTATCTTTTACTAATTAATATTAAGAGCCCAGTGTAATTACTAACTCGGCTGGACATATGAATGCTTTTGTGCGAAACCACGTTACCTGTCTTGTTCTAAAATAGAAAATACTGTCTCTCTCAAGCACATAAAAATTCATTTTTGCTTTATTATTGGTCCTTTTTTAATGATCTTTAGCAAACAAAAGAAAGGGTTCAGTGCCGAGAAATTACAGAAAATAGATGAGTTAAAATATAAAAAAAAATAACTATCCTTAGAATTTATTCTAAATATAAACATCAAGGATTGACAAATCCTTTCACACTCTGAAGACAGATGGAAGACCATTTCAGTTGCACAAAACACTTTCTTTTCCAACTCAAGCATGCCAATTTTAACATTAGCAAAGACATTAAAAAACAACAAAGCAAGAAGAAAAGAGACCAAAAAGACAAACAGGAACAGAAAAAAAGTCCAACCAGACAAGCAGATGCTCAGAACAATCATCATTTGTCAGATCAGAGCTCTTAAGTCTTTATTTTTTTGCATAAGCATATCAGTAAGAAAGTATGATAATGTTTCAGTACGTGGAAAGCATCTCGACGTGCTCCACATCTTAACACAAACTACTATATACAGTCAAAAACGGAGGTTCCTTTTATGTACAGAAACACTGCTGCACGGCCCATAAAACCTACTTTACACGTGCTCTCATGAACTGAGTCCAAGTGGAGCTGCAGCAGAAACGCTATGGCTGGGTAGAGACACAGTGATATAAATCAGTCCACAAAATAGACCAATCTGCACTTCTGCAATCAGCCAGCGAGGATGATTTTGGCACGCCGCACTAACAAACCTACAGCTGATCCTCAACAGAGGAAAACACAATCTGGCACTTCCAATCACCGCTGAACGACTGCGGTAATTTGTGGCAGTTTCCGATGCTTTTGAAGATTGTCACCTTTGCACTGACGTTCTAGAGCCAAAAGACAGTTTTGCTCGGCTGGCTGACTTGACGTAGTCCCCAGCTGGACCTCTCTGGTTTTGCCCCCTCCCTCCCTGCCGGCACTTCCCTTTAGCCTCGGGCTCCGAGTCACTGAGCTCTGCGTCCGGGCAGTAACCGTCACTCTCCTGGGACGCTCTGCTGCCCCCTAGCGGCTGCTCATTGGAAGCCGGTTTGGATAATCCAGAGGTCTTGCGCGCATTCTTCTCAAAGGCCCGGAGGTCCTCAGTTCGTACTAAACTAACAGTGGCCTCCTTGAGAGATCGACTGAAGTGCTCAAGAGAGGTTTTGTGGAATCCACCAGACTGACCCTTACCTGAAATCTTGTTGTACGTGTCCTTCTCAGTGGGCGTCTGGAAGGAAGTGTCTCTTTGGAGCACGGGCTTGTCCATAATGCCGTTGGGTTTCAATGGTCGCGTTTTCTCTGGTTCAACCTTGCCCTTCCCATTGGATGATTGACCGAGGAGGGCGGCGTGCAGAGCCAAGGGTTTGCCTGATTGCTTTGTGGCCAACGGGGGAGTACCACCGTCTCGTCGTATGTAGATGGAGGCGGGCAGGAGACCGTTGGCGCGCTCCTCTATCCGCGCCCGTCCAAGATGGAGCTGTGGTTTGCCCAGTCCAATGCCTCCCTCACCGGCATCATATACATTGCTGCTGTTATCCGGGCACAGGGGTCCGTTAACAGATTTGGAGCTGGTTTTGCCATTGCCAAGCGACACTTTGGGCATTTTGAGTTTTAGGGTTATTCTGGGAGGAGGGTGGAACATGTTCTCTAAAGAAGAGGACACTGGAAGCCCTGATAAAAGCACAAGTCAGTCAGTCAGTGGTTATGCAAGATTGCAGTGATCTTTAATTCAGTGGATCTATTTGGCTGCACGAATTTAACTTGAAAATTTGATTCAAACAAAACATTTTATTTCATAATGAAATACAGTTACCTGCAGATAACTCTTGGTTAATGAGCTTGACATGTAGATTGAAAATCTGCTCCTGCGCTTTACTCTGGGACAGCTTCAGCTTCTCTCTTCGACTCACCATGTAGCACAAGTTTCTCACCTGACAAAAATGATATAGACGTAAAGATCATAACGTCAACAACTCGCAACATGATACTGATGGTTTCAGCATGCATATATGCTACCATTGAAAAGTTTAGGATCAAGATTGGTTTGCAGCCTTCGTGATTTCATAATCGCAATAAGCCAGTTTAAGCTGTATCAAAACTTTTGAACTGTAGTGTACATAAACCAACTGAACTGTGCATTCATTCATTTTGAGAGAAACACATGTAATAAGATAATGGGTTTGTGTACAACAACATATACGTAATAGAGCCAGACCGATATTATCGGCCGATATTAGGCATTTTCCAAATTATCGGTAATGGCAGTTATAATGGCCGATAAATGAATATTTCAAAAATAAAATAAAAACAGACGAAACACGCTTGAACCATGTCATGAGTGTTGGAGTTGTGTAGTTTGTCCACCAGAAGGCACTCTACACAGCAACACTCATTGAGTTGGTCACAATACATACATTGCTTGAATAACAATGAAAAGAACATCCCCATCAGTTCTCTTAACTCAAATAAGCATGACAAAATTTGTGAAAAAAATTTGTGAAAAAAAAACAACAACTAAAATATCAGCCGATATATCAGAATATCGGATTTAAAACCCAAAAATATTTGTATCGGTATCGGCCTTCAAAATTCTTTATCGGTCGGGCTCTAATTCATTATTAAATCAAAAGTCCTATGTGTTAGAGTTACTTATTAAACTGTGGCATGCAGCTACTCAGACCACATAGCAACACCCTGGCAGCCACACACAACAACCTAGATTTTTAAAAAAAATGGTTCATTGGGGTTCTATATATGAAGCATAAGTTTTTTTTTTACTCAATTCTGAAAAACCTTTTAGGCTAAAAAAGGTTATATAATGACAAGAAAGAACCATTTTGGTACAAAGGTTCTCCCTTGGCTATTATTCATTCGTAGATTACATTACGCTGCAGCATTTTGTAGTTTTAATTAAATTATTGCTTATTAAACTGTTGTAGTAACTTAATATCACATTTTAAACATGCAGATTTTTGGGGAAGAAAAACTGATATGGCACTCTTTGTGTGATATTGATTAACTACATAAAATGATACAAATATATACATTGTATAACTCCTATATCTTGAATTTTGTGTTCATTCACATGCATTCATAAATGCATTTTAGGGTCTTGATGTTTGTCCATAAAATGAAATATTTAATCTGGAAAGGACAAAACAAATGACAATAAATGAACCCAAAAGGTTCCATATAGAACCCTTTTCTTGGTTCCAAAGAACCCTAAAGGGTTCTTATTATTGAACCCATAAAAAGGGTTCTGTATAGAACCTTTTAGGGGTTCCAAATACGTAGCGCTGATAGAACCTTTCAAGGTTCTATATAGAACCTTTTCTTCTAAGAGTGTAGGATAGTTTTGCATGGTTAAACACCACTCAAATTTTCTTTCTAAAATTTGTTTTAGAAATAAATGAGTGTTAGATGTTGTTCTCTATAAATTATTATTTAAACCTTTTCTCAAAATTCATCTTTTGATAGTTAACCAAAGATGAGAGAAGTGACAATGAAGAAGACGAGGACGGGGAAACCAGTGTGGCCGAGGACAATGACGGACATGTGAAAGTGACCAATGGATGTGGTGGAGGCGGAGCTAATCATCACTGACATCTTTCCTTATACTGTGAATGACTTTGAATTGGCCTCGGGGATGTGAGGAGCCAAAAACATCATTTGGATTTATTTCCACACATAAAATGCCAGAGACCTGTCAAAACAAATTGCATCTTTTAATAACACTGAAAACTCTTTTTCCCCCCCTCCGCTCGGCTTCACTGGATGCGAGGCGCTGTGTCTTGGCTGCTTTAAACCTATTTTCCCCCTTTCGACTAAGAACTTTTTTATTGTGGCACAGGATCACATGGGTAATTATGAAAGAACACCACACAAAGCAAAAGAAACCCCCAGTAAGATTTAATAGACTGCTCATTGTTTTTGAAGCTCAAAGATCACGTCACACTGGCTGCCCTCACCGCCTGCCTGGCATCTTCCTTCGAGGCTTCATCTGCCGTGCTGCTGAGTTTTACATCAACCTCTCCCTCTATAAAGAACTGAAATGAACATGGAAATGAAGTCTGCATTTCTTGTGAGTGAGTTTGAAGAATAACATCTACCCTTGTATCAGTTTAACCTCTGGACACTGGAGCAGGGGCTTGGTGGACACTCAGCTGACGTTTTCTTTTAGTTCGTAACTTCTTTATGTGTCTGTTTTGGATGTGTCCACCGTATTGTGGCTTATTGGTGTTCACACTGCAGTATATTTTTGTCAGTGCACGTTATTTGCATCAACTTATTGCTGGAGGTCACTGAGTCTCTGCACTGCTGGTTTCTCACAATGTGCACTCCCCAAATAAAGGACTTCCAGTCAGTCAGAGGTTTAATAATTACCTTTGTGTGTAAGCCACAACACCACAAGTGGTTTTATTTAAATAGTGAGTTTGAAAGGTGGTTAAAATTTTCACCGTTTAACTATAATCTTACTTGCTCCAAGTCTCAGAATTAAAGAATTGGCTGCCTTTCAGTTCATCAATTTGAATTGGAAAGAGGAATTTATTACATTGTAATTTTAAAGAAGTGTGAAATGTGTTTCACTCTGGTCCGCAAAATCTAATTTATTAAATATGTAAATGAAATTAATAAATATGAAATATACAAACTAAATGCAAATTTGAAAGCATTCCATCCATCCATTCATCCAAAAGTTTTGATGCTTTGCTGGGGTTTAGTGAAGACACATTTTCACAAAATATGTATTTGACTTAAAACTACCTAAGTATATCTGAATGCTGTATGTGGTAAATTGTGAGATTTAATATGTTTTATGTCTTATTGACATTTATGAACTGGTTGAATATTCACATCTGCTGTGAGTGACTGATTTGAAGTGTGTTTTAGGCTATTTAATTAGTTGATATGTGTATGAGAAAATGACAAAGAATGAATTGAGATGAATGAGTTCAGGCCTGTATGACATGTATTTGTGTGTATGACAAATCATTTTTTGTTTCTCTGGGGCGATGCAAATTTATGTAGTTTTGAGAATTTATGTAGTACATATACTGTTTTTTACACTGAAGAGTGAAATGTTTAATTGAAGGATTTTTTTAATTGTTTAATTAAATTTGTATTGTAATAAAGATCTAATATTGATCTAATATTTCAGTATACAATATTATAATGCTTAAATTGGATTTATTTAATGTTCATTTAAATAGAAACTTTATGATTTTTTTTCTCCACTATACAATCCCCTATAATAATAATAATAGAAACATATAATAAGGAAGGGTCGCTGCATTTGCCTCAAACATTTACAGCGGTCAAGAGCTTACTGAAACACTAACTCGTCGCCAGCAACAATTAACAAATAAAGGGGGATTCACAGACATATAATGGCCTTTACACAAAATAAATGAATATGAAAACACCCAATATACATAAACAAACACCTCAAAAAATACTATAAAATAACTTCACTTAATAAATACACTTCTTATAAACAAACAAAAGAAAAACAAGCGAAATAGGCCTTGGAGTTCCCCCGGAAAAGAAACCGGAATGGTTGTGGTCCGATCATCGGCCGGAACCCTATATATACGTCCAATGTTTCCACGCGAACCTCTATTGATGGTGCACCAGCTCAAGGGACCCTGACCTGACGTATCCCTATGGACGTATCAAACAAACAAACGAAAAGAACGGTAAGCATAAATTTAAAACTAAACGTTAAAAAGTGTGCGCACTTAACCCCAAACGAAAGTTTGAATAAAGTTTACTAAACCAAAATAATGTTGTAGTGTATTCTTTACTGAAAACAAATTGCATTAAATAAAAACTCAAACTGACCTGACCCAGGCTCACCAACATCCGCCACATTCACGTAGATAGGTCTTTAGTTACAGCGTTCAGGAACCGTTAACTATGAACTAAATTAATATTGTTATTACTGGTAGAGTTACCAGACATTTTCTCACCGGTTCCTAACCATAGATATGTATATAAAGGCTAGATGTGTCGTCAGCGCTGCTGGCCAATGGAGGTCGTCGTCTGCACCTGGCGGCCATCTTGTCACAGGCAGCTCGTGTTAATGGTACATGTACTACTTAAATGACCATAACTTGCTCAATTTTCAACCGATTCTCAAACGGTTTGTTTTGTTATAAACATCAGAGATGTAGCTATGACACTGCATACTTATTAATAAAAAGTGTATAAGTAAAAAATAAAAAAAGTAAAAAAAATCATCCAGATAATTATAGCTACATTAATAACGTTTGTAAGAAACCAAACCGTTTGTAAATCCGTCAAGATTTCAACGAGAAAAGAGTGTTTGTGTTCGTGCTTACCACTCATCTTACATCAGCTTGTCTGTGACAAGATGGCCCTCGGTGATGACAATGGAAACTCCGCCGTAACACATCTAGCCTTTATATACATATCTATGTTCCCAACTCCCAACATGCACAGTTGCACACGCAACTGTCATTGTACTGTAGCCTACATCAGCGTTACATCTCAGCCATGATCTCAGCCCATCTCGCCACCAGGTAAATACTCGCACATCCAAACGTACGAAGGGCCTCTCTTTCTGATCGCATGAACGTTACGAAACAACAGTCGCTGTCATAAATCAGCCGCTCATGAACCTTGCAATTGCTGTCAATTGTCCACTTTGTATTAAAATGTCTTTTACTTTTCTTTTTCTCATCCTCATCTTTTTGTTGGTTGTTTGTTTGTTTCAGCTGGCCTCTTGTCTTTACCCCAGTAATGTGCCGCCATCGTTGAAATGTAAAAATCCTAATGAATCACTCAATTCTCATGGCTACCTGCCAATGTGGCAGGTAGATTGACAGTGTTACCTGCCAATAGCAAAATTCACCCGCATTTGGCAGGTGGTCGGGTGTACTGTTAATCTCAGGCCCTGAATGTGAGTAAAGAGCAGTCAACCAGCGTAATGGGATAATGAATCAGAACAAACCGCTTTTTAAAACTCACTCCGACTGAACTCGTTCTTTGTTTAGTGTACTGCCTGTAGAGGGAGCAGTTGACCACACTCTTGACCTCTGCAATCAAGCACACAAATTGTGCTCTACAGTGTCAACTCAAAATGATGACTGCTAAATCATTTTTGGTGTCACAATACTTCCTTTCATTATTGTGCTTGTGTTCCTAAATCACTGTTGTCTGGTAAAGTATCTTGTAAAGTCCTTTTCAGGGATGGCTGTAAGGATCTGGGCTACCTGGAATCATGTTGTTGTCATGCAGGTAATATTTTGTTCTTCTTTAATATATAAAGAACAATGCTTCTCCTCTCAAACATGATTATCATTAATAGTCTTTGTTAAAGTAAGCATCACTTGTGTACATTAACATTTAAAGTGGATCAAAAATGTTAATCAAAGTTATATTTTGATTTGAACAACCGTTCTTGTTTTAGGCCAACTTTGATCAACTTTTTTCATAAATGGACATGAACCTCAAATTGTAAAGTATGTTATTAACTTTCTATGGGATTTTTTCCTCAGGTGTTCTGAATATTTGCTAGGGTGTTCTGGGTGGTTCAGTGATAATCAGTGCATATTACTACTATTACACTGAATTTATTCTGCTATAAATTCGGCACTCTATGCTTAAATATCATCAAAGCACCACTGTATCCAGCCTAGATCATTTTGCCATGACCATTGTGCTCATTACGGGGCACTTGGCTGTGCCAGCGGCCCCGCTATCCACAGGAAACAGTAATTCTTCAGTGGTACTTTGGCGAAGAGGAATGAGAAATCAAAGCACTTGAAATAGGATTAAAGCCTCTGCTGACCTACTCTAATGAACTTTATCCACTCACAAGAGCGCCGTTCTCAGGGTACGGACTGCTGATAAATGAGTTTTCTATTGCTCTTTCTGTTGTAAGAGAATCCACAAAATTAAAGGAGAGTAGATTCTTACACCAAAGGTTTGTTCAGTGCATCTCTAGACTGTACTCAGCCTTTTGATATGATACAAATTAGAAGTGTTTTCTAAGACGACTGCATAGAAGCCACAATGCCCTAGCAACTATCCAGGACAACCTAGTAACTGCATAGCAACTCAAATGCTCCTTATATTGGTTTAATTGTAGCATAACTTATTAACAGTTTAGTGCATACATGCCGTACAGACTCACTTTTGCACTGCATGCTTAATAGAGGACATTTAAATAATGTTTTGTTTCGAATATTAAAACAAGGCGTATTGTAAAGGTCACACATGCAAAACACAAAATGCATTTTTGTGTTTAATCACATGACTTGCACACATAACTCACATAGTTTCGGCCCTTTAATATATGGGCTACAATAAAATCCCAGCCCACTGCTTTAGCTGTGTTGACAACTATAACTTATGCAAAAGGATAATTTTCAGCTCAGTATATAATAATCATCCAGTACTTAAATCAGTACTCTCCCATAACGTTATCCAGGTCTTCACATGCTCTGCATTAGTAATAACACATCACATCTGTTACTTCTAAAACTGATGAGGTACAATTACAGGCAATGCCAGCATATACGCCACGGAGATGGTATCCATAAGAATTCACAATGTTATCTGATGACAAAGAATGTCTAACACAAAGGGATAGATTTTTTTTGTCAATCTCTTTGTCAGGACATTTTGCTTTTCTTTATCTTTGGTTTTGATTATGAAGTGAAATGCGGTTTATGTGATTGAAGTTGTTCTTATAATACTTTCAAATTACCCTGTGCTGACACTATTTTATGTGCCTTATTCTGACTTGAGAGGTTTCAAATTGCAACATGCACTTTTAAGATTCAATGTGGCTTGGGTTAGTTATTTAGAGCCTTTAGAATAGAGTTTTTTTTTTTTTGGTTTATAAAGTGTAAAGTAAATGCATTTATTTACACAGTTGAAAATAGTAATTATTGAAAATATTAACTGAATAGTATCAATAAT
>JAOTRC010000004.1:20868582-20888102 GCA_027497675.1 Cyprinella lutrensis
TTAAAAGAACATCCCCATCAGTTCTCTTAACTCAAATAAGCATGACAAAATTTGTGACTATCATGTCCAGTTTAAAAAAAATGAACAAATAAAATATCGGCCGATATATCGGAAGATCGGATTTTAAAACCCAAAAATATTTGTATCGGTATCGGCCTTCAAAACCCTTTATCGGTCGGGCTCTAATACGTAATAACAGACCTAGGGCTGGGTATCGTAACAAAATGTTCAATACCGATACCGGTTCCTGAATGATACTTTGTTCAATACCATTTTTTTGTAACCAGTTTTAACAACATTACCTACATTTTTATTTTATTTTTCAGTTTGTTGACTTTTTCACACTCATATTTTGAGTATTTAATTCACACTCATATTTTGAGTACAATTCGGTCGGTCCCTAAAAAGTACCGAACTCGGTACCCAGTCCTAAACAGACCTGAACTAAAAAGGTCTTTACACAAAAAAGGGAAGAAACATGGATGATACAAGGAAAATTGCTCACAGCGAAAAAAGACTACTCAGTCAAAAAAATAAAAAAAAATAAATAAAATCTCATCATCCATCATGACGGGAGTACCCACCCTCTCCAGATCCTGCCGCAGGTGCATGAACATTCGCATTCGTGTGTGTATGCTGTCCTCCTGTGGTTGCTGCAGGAGGTTCTCTTCATCTTCTTTAGGTGGCAGCAGAGCCTTATTAAAGTTGCTTTTTCTCTTTATCTTCCAGTACTGAAAGATGAAATCCAGCAGGTAGAGCGGCTGTCCAAGGTCTCGGGCCACTTCCTCAGGATGAACGAGAGTGTAGAACTCTTCCTCCAGCTCCTGAAGCTTCTGCGCCCTCAAGCCCAGTTTTTCGGTCTCAGTCGGAGCTTTATGACGGGCCGGACTCAAACCCGCTTCTCCTGCTTTAGGTTTACTGTGCTTCAGGCAGTAGGATTTGAACTTGACCTCATCACCTTCATCCAGGATGGTCTTCATCTCCAGGTTTTGCTCGAAAGCACAAGTGACGTGGAAAGGGATGGTGCAGTTCTTAACCGAACACTGGAAGACGAGAGTCAGTGTTAAAAAACTAGGACAGAGAACCATGATTTTAATAATTTATTCAATTATTTGTTCTATTAATTTCAAGCATTTTACAACAAAAAAACCCATCTTGCTCTGTTTTTTTCGAAACAATATGCAAATTGAAGGCTATGAAAAAACAACTGAAGACTGTATGTTACACACTGCGTACAAAAAAGTTAAAATACAGATTTTATTCTGTTTAAATACTTTCCAAGAGTTACCGTTCTTAAAGTCAATTATATACAATTCAAATTAGACTAACATAAAAATTCTACTGCATTCAATTTTACATTAGATTATGATTCCGTGCTAAATTTCAATTATCCAACAAAGCAATAATAATTCACTGTCAAACTATATTTCTATTACTTCTTTGCCCTATGCAGCATTACCTGTATGCAGGCTCCAGTCTTGAGTTTACAGAGACTGCAGATGAGCGACCAGCGACTGGGAGGAATATGAGACACTTTGGTGATGGGTTCCATCCTCTCCGGGCATGCAATGCTCACCTAAAAACAAACCCAAATTCTTAATACGTACATTCTTTAAAGATCCCATAAAATCAAAAGTGGAATTTTACAGCTGTTAACTCTGAGACTATCTATAATACACTTAAATAAAACTAACAAATAGGAAATATACTGACATAAAAAAGAAAGCTCAATTGCATGTTATTATTAAGAACATACTGTACAAGTATGATAACAAAGCTGGTGTAATTCCACTTTTGTGATACTTACCTCTGGTATCCAGAGGGCACAGCTTACATGAGCCCATTTAGTCCCAGCCCTGGTGGCCTTCATTGCACCTCCTCTTTTGGGACACAGAAGGCACTGTGGGTTGATACCAAGAACACAAGTTCTGCACAGCCAGTTTCCAACTGGGACTTTCACAATGCCATAGCAGGCCTGCAACAAAATATAAGTGTGATGAAGTTTAAGTTCATAATACAATTATATACTATATAAATATAACAAATATGTATTTTCTTCTTCTTATATCAACATCAAAGGCTATATCCATGTCAAAAATACAATATACAATTAAACTTATTACATTAACATTGCAACAGAAACTACATTACCATTCAAAAGATTTGGGTCAGTCCGTTTTTTAAATGTTTTTGCTCACTAAGGCTATACAGTAAAACTATAATACAGTGAAATATTATTAGAGCTTTCTAA
Organism: Cyprinella lutrensis; assembly: GCA_027497675.1. Classification (NCBI taxonomy): domain Eukaryota; kingdom Metazoa; phylum Chordata; class Actinopteri; order Cypriniformes; family Leuciscidae; genus Cyprinella; species Cyprinella lutrensis. The sequence goes on from JAOTRC010000004.1 coordinate 20,870,834, forward strand.
TTTAATATATTTTTCATTTTAGTTTATTCCTATGATAGCGAAGCTGAATTTTTTCAGCATCATTACTCCAGTCTTCATTCTAATATCCTGATTTAGTGCTCAAGGAACATTTTTATTGTAATAAATGTTGAAAACAGTTGTGCTGCTTAATTTTTTCCAGCATTCTTTGATGAGTTTAAAAGTTTATTTGAAATCAAAATCTTTTTCAGCATTATACAATCACTTACAATCAATTTAATGCATTTTTGCTGAAAAAACAACAACTATTAATTTCATCAAACAACAAAAAGATTTTACTGAGCTTAAACTTTTGAACAATAGTTTAAATGATATATGCATTATTACAAAAAAAGTAAATGCATTTTTTTTTTTTAAAAATCATAACACGATAATTAGACAAAAAAAGTCCTATGATTTTATTCTTGACAAAGCATCCTGCAAATGATGATATCAAAGGTCTCACCTGGTGCACACAAATGTTGCACTTGTCGCAAAAGACCATGTCATTGCCCTCCTCGCTGTCGGGTGAGCGACATACATCACAGATGACGTCCTCATCGTACTCTATTCCCAACCCTTCCTCAGTCTCGATGGCGTGGTTCATGTTGTCATGGCACTGCCTCTCCAGAGCCTCCATCACCCGCTCCATCGTCAGCTCATCCACTGGCCCGTCACCTAAATATAACATACAAAGCGCACTTTATTCCTTGAAGCAAGTCATGACACCAAATCTTACAGGGAAGACACCAGACGAGGCCTTGCTTTTACAGGCATCCCCTCTCTTACCCATCGCCCCGAGCTCTGCGTTGAGCTGCTGGAGCCAGTATAGATCCATATCATCTAGGTCATATCTGCACATGGCCTCCGCTAACTCCTTAATGTTGACATAACCCGTCTCAGTAGAGTCCTGACTCCAGCACTGAATATATTTCCTCGGTTTTGTGAAGAGGACCTCCTTTGGCTTCTCTGCTATTATCCTACACACACACACACAAACAAATTGGAACACCAGGGTTTGAACTCCTCTTTAGAGTAAATACTGACCGAATTTTATTCACTAACCCATTTTTGGGTGAACTATCCCTTTTTCACATGCAAAAACCTGTTTTTGCTTGCATTTATTCGAAGTGACATACCTCACAGAGGGCTGAGGGATGGTGTCTGGACTGACGAGTACTTGGACTCCTTTTTCCCATTCCTGCTTCCATGTGTCCGCCAACAGGTAATAATCCTCTGAAGTAATATGGTGAGAGTCTGGCAGCTTCATGGCACTGATCAAGTCTTTTCTGAACACCTAAAAGGTTGAATTAAGACCAAATATTAACCTGAATGAGTGATATGTCAAATTTTACAATTAAAAAAATCATTCATAAGTCTGCTGTGAAAAATTAAGGGTCATAAAACAGGTTCAGGTATTATTCTTCTGTGTTTACCTCTGCTGGTTTCTTCTGAGCAGAGGCGGGGGTGCCCGGTTTGCTTCCATATTTGTTAGAGGAAAAGGACGTCGAGGGACCTTTATGACACAAGAACGGAGTGAGCCAAGGATAAATATATATTTTTGGTCCATATAAAACTTACGAATTTTGTGAGGCTCAGTTTGACTCACTCTCATTGTCTGAACTGTCACTGCTGCTTGAAGCCCTGAGTCGTTTCATCCTGACGTATCCTGCAATGAAAGAGAAGTCCAGCTCAAATGAGGCTTCAACTCAACCATGTCCTGCTTAAACAACAAAACATTTAGGCACAATGATATCACCAACACTGAAACAAGAGATGTTTTCACATAACAGAAGGGGGATTTTTTTTAAAAAATAGTAGTTTGATACTTTTATAACATTGACGGGACAAAAAAAATCGACAAAAAGCATAATTCGATATACAAGAACTGACTGGTAAAGTAAAGTACACAGATAATACCACAAACATGCAAAGCCACTTGCAATGCAATCACCCTGATCTCATTGAAAATGTTTAATTTAAATGTACTTAACTGAAAAACTTTTTGTGCTGTTGTTTAGATTTGCACTTAATTATGCACTATTCATGGGCATTTTGTTTTCATAATTAGACAGATATCATGATGTATAATTATCATAGGATTGTTAAGCAATATATTGATTATCGCATAATTGCTGTATTTTGATATTATAAGCATCCTGAGTCATCATATCGTAAGGTACCCTGTGATTCCCACCCCTAGTACGAGGGACTTGTCACATGAATAATAACTCAGTACCATATATATCAATGCCCCATTAAATGAGATTACCATAGAGGACAGCTTTAATGGTTTTCATTTAGTGTTTTTTTTTCACTTACCATAAATTCAAAGAGCATGCTACTGTTTTCCTCTGCTGTGCATTTGCCTCTCGCTCACGCCTGAAAAAAAGATTAAGACATGAGGAAAGAAACCAAAATTAGTCTAAATGAAAACGTGGGGTGGTAAAACAGGCAGTGGAGGTGAACAGGACAGATAGACACCGAGCAAACCCAGCCTGTACTGCTGCTTTGAGATTTATTAGGCTCCAATACCTGACTGAGGGGCCTCCTTAAATAAATATTAACCTAGTTTTCTGGGAGCAATTGCAGCCAAACCATACATATGAAACTATGTACAGAGACCTTGAAAGGACAGCTTATATTAAACAAGGCAAATTATTTCAAGTAAATTAAACTTCTGATAAGATCAAATCACACGGCATTAAGAAAAAAAACACTTCCTTTTTAAATAAATAGATGGATTCAGGTAAATTAATTGAACATCAAATAGTTATTTTATTACTAACTAGTTGACTCATTTTATATTTTTTCCCCTCACATATTGTTTTGTCAGACACTTGGCATAGTAAACCTCTGGGAGAAGTTGCGTCTTAAAGGCTGCTATAGTCATAAAAACGCAGACAGGCGTGCGTCTCTGACCATTGTGTAGCGACCTTTGAAAATATTATGCAATCGTTTGAGCTGGTTATTTCTGTGGTAGTTGCCACTGACAGAGAGACATAGACAGAGTGGACACTATAAATACCAGACTGGATGAGAGAGATGAGTGAAATGAGTCAAAATGGAATTTGCATATTTAGCAGCAAGTTGTTTTATATAGTGAATATAAACAGCACCATGGAAGTGAATCCGAGCTCTGATGATACCCTGGATTCAAAAGTAGAGGTGTGAATAAATTCTAGCCATTTCATTCTTAACCAACGTGCAGTTGGAAAACAGAATAAAACTCGAGCATTTGAGCAACACACATCTCCAATCCATATTGCTCTGTTGAATGTCAATGGTCGGTTGGCCAGGTGTGTTTATAGCATGTGTGCCGGTCAAATAAACTCAGCGATATATTGAATATTCATTATATATTGAATTTTCTGACCACAAACATTTGAACAGTAGTGTATTTCCTGCTGATTATAGAAACAAACAACAAATGATGTGTAATTACTACACAGAGACCACTACTAGACAGCTTCTGTTCTGACTTAATGGCTTGCGTTTGAGGAGAGTTTGTCTGTTGTTTGCCCCAACAACAGTAGTCGATGGTTTGGAGACAGTCAATATTATCAATTCTTGACCAACTTCATTTGGCTAAGATAATTCTAGTTCCTTACTAATACAATTATCAAGCTGTTGTGGATTACTACTACTATACTAAACATGAATTTCTAAATTAGACCAAATGTACATTTCACGTTTTATTGCACTGCAATGTCTCCAGACTAAGTAAACGTAAAAAACACTCCGTGGACCTCTTCACTGCTCCATGAAGGACTTTTGACGTGGATCTAAAGTCACATTTGTGACAGTATAACAGACTAGCTTTCACACGCAGAGAAGAACATCTGCTTCTGACACTGAATGTTTTAAAAAGAAGCACTACAATGAGACTGAATGGGTGCTTAAGATGTGTGGCTCTGCATTTAGAAAGGACTGAGAGTGGTAAACTGAAACAGTGAAAGCAGAAACAATGGCTATCACTAGCTTACCATATTGATAATTAGGAATAGGATATCTATCGGCTCTCTAATTGACAAACAACAGTAGACGCTACTGTCAGCGTTGTCAATTCTCAACACACTTCACTTGGCTAACATAATTCTAGTTAAATCCACCTAGAATGAATGAGTATTCTGTTGTTGTTGTTGTTGTTGTTGTGCAAACAATTCAGTCAAGACCAATTAGGAATGTTATTTCAATCAAGATAAATAAGATCTTTTTTTTCCTCAAATTTGCAAGGTTAAGGCAAACATGAATTTGTTGCAAGGGGAGACTATCTAATCTGGGAGGCCTTGCATTGTAGTTCAAAATGGCAAGAGAAAAATGACACAGTCCTAAAAAGCAACCCCCACTCCTACTACACCATGATAAAGCACAATGCTCTGCCCAGACAGACCAGCCCACACCTCAACACTAACAAAACAGAGGCTGCTGAGAGCTACTTCACCACCACGTTCACCTCACACTGACCTAGTGTGTCAACATTCCGTCCCATTTATAGGGGAGGGGGAAAAAATTGATTCTTAGATGCATTGCAATGTCTATTATCAATTTATGAAGCACAGATCACACAGAAAACTTTGCAAAGCCAGTTGACCAACTTGAATATGTTGGGAAATCTGCATGGGGAAATCTTCTGCCATCTGGATACCTATTGAAATAACTGGAATAATTTTAAATGTGACTGCACCTTTAGTGTTTTGAGAACATTTTATTAATATTAACATAAAGAATATTTTGTGCAATGGAAAGGTTCCATGGATGTTAAATGTTCTTCATGGAATCACAGATGTCAATAAAGAACATTTATTTTTGATAGGGAAAGATAGTGGAACTATTTATTTAGGCTATTACGGTATTCATGTAGGTTTCTTAATAAATTGATTTAAAAAAATAAAGGTTGAAAACATGGTGGAAAAAAGTATGTTTTCATTTATAGGGGCCATCAGCATAACTAAGGTTCTTGTAGGTGCCCCTGGAATTGACAACAAAACTCTATTACTGAACAATTCAATTATTAACAATTCTTTAAGTGAATTGATTCAGAAGATTCAAAGGAAAATATAAATTTCCTCCACCTAGTGCCCAGACTACTTAATCTCGACACCTACTTAAATGCCTATAGTTCATTCAGTAATGAGTAGTTCTCCTACTCGAACTTGTTCACCAAAATGAACAAATCTTTTCCCGTGTCAACTCATTTATTTTGTTCGTTGAATGAACCAAATGACACAAACGAAGATCTTTTCATTTTGATAAACGAGTTCAAACAGGAGAGTCACGAACGCGAATCACAGAACAGAGCAAAGCGACCATTTGAGCTTATAAAACTTAAACTTTGTTGTTTATTTTTGAAATGAGCGATCGTTTCACTTGATAAGATTCTTATTTGAATCATTGTCGTCTGGAATCATTGAAAGCCCTTTGAAGAGTTTGCAGTTTACACTGAAACTGTCTTTTGGACCTTGAAACATTTGGTTCCCATTGAAGTCCATTATATGGAGAAAAATCCTGGAATGTTTTCATCAAAAATCTTAATTTCTTATCAACTGAAGAAAGAATGACATGGACATCTTGGATGACATGGGGGTGAGTAAATTATCAGCAAAAGTTAAAGTGAACTACTCCTTTAACTCTCCACCACGAGAAGCATAGCATTTCGCGGGAAGCAGAGGGGGAAAACGGAAGTTCATCCCGCATTCCAACAACGATACTTCCGCTCCAAACTTCTGTTGCACGGTGCACGCCTTCAGAAACTTAATATTGATTTCGTGTCATTTTAAATTAAACTGTACATTTCTAAAACGTTATATGTATTCGTTTTATCGGTTGAATCATTCATTGCGCTAATGCAGAAGAATATTCAAGTGTTCTTTACCTAACGAGTAGGATAAATACATTCCGCAAGACTTTAAAAACAAAGTTGTCTGATAGCACTTTATATGCAGAACAAATTTGCAGCGAAAAATATAGGGTTGAAATTATGCAAAAATATAGTGTCCATCCATGCACAGACTTAAAACAGGTCAAACACCACATCACCACTTTATTAACCATCAAACATGATGCAACGAGGAGAAATATATTTAGCGAGCTCTTGCGTTGTTAGGACTATTTAGCAGTTGGGACAACATATCTGAAAGTTCACACTGCTGAATAAAGAATCGGGGGATAAACACAGCAATGCTTTACTGTAAAGTCTCACTAAACAGTGTCTGTGTGAGCATTGCGTGCTGGCGTCCACCATTGCTGAATGCGCGAGGGTTTCTGACGGCCTTGGCGCCAAACTCGAGCCGCCCTAACGTTAACATGACGAACACTCTCCAGTCACTACAATCCCTTCATCTACTGGCATAATGCCACTTCCTGTGTGTATATAACATGATTCAGAGCGTGATCGCAAACTTTAACGCAAACATATTGGGATCGCTGCTACCGATATAGTCCCAGTTTTGTAGTGTGGACGTAAAACCTTGCTCATAAAGGATCCCTAGGAAGCAGCAGGCCCCGCTGCCTGGATAAACTGGCACACTGAACCCTGTGTGGAGACACGAGCAGTATTGTTCATGCAGCACCCTTACCTCACATCCAAAAAATCCAGTGTTTCGGGACGATCGTACACGGCAATAGACTCCGCAAGGCTGTATTCTAGTCAGCAGTCCAGAGGTGCGGCAAATACCCGTATTTTCGTTATTTTTTCTTTCTTGTCCCACTGTCAATATCCCAAAAGCAGAAATCACCCTCTCACCACGACACAACAGCTCTATTGTACTGCCCGACCGCTGGGTCCTAAACTCCGCCCTGTTCATGGCCTTACTGACTATAGGACTCAGAGCGCCACTATGGATGGCTATGAATTATGAAAACAGAATTAAATTAAAAATTAAATTAAATAATTATAAAGTAATTAAAAAAATATATAATAATTAAAAAACAGAATCACATGGCAATAATAATTTAGCTACCTATAAGCAGTTATCAAAATATATGTCTGTAGTCTGGCCTGGGTAGCCTACCAGTCAAAAGTTTGGAAATATTACTATTTTTTTAAGGACACTCTTATGCTCATCAAGCCTGCATTTATTTGATCAAAAACGCAGAAAAACAGCAATATTGTTAAATATTATAACAATTTAAAATAATGGTTTTGTATTTTAATATACTTTAAAATATAATTTATTTTTGTGATGCAAAGCTGAATTTTCATTAGTTTTCAGTGCCACACAATCCCCCAGAAATCCTTCTAATATGCTGATTTAATACTCAGTTATCATCAATGTTGGAAAAAGTTGTGCTGCCTAATATTTTCTTTTTTTTTTTGGAACCTGTGATACTTTTTTTCAGGATTCATTTATGAATAAAAAATTTGAAAACAAAAGCATTTATTCAAAATATAAATCTGTTCTAACAATAAATCTTTACTATCACCTTTTTATTGCTCAATAAAAGTATTAAAATGTTTTTATTTTTTTATCTTTTTTATAGCAGACCCCAAACTTTTCAATGGTAATGTATATTGTTGTATAATATTTCTAGTTTAAATACATGCTGTTCTCTTTTAAACTTTTTATTCATCAAAGAATCCTGAAAAAAAGTATAGGCCTAATAAAAAAACCCATCAAGCAACAATGTTTAAAGCATTGATAATAAATCAGCATTTAAGAATGATTTTTTAAGGATCATGTGACGCGGAGCTCTGGAGTAATAGCTGCTGAATATTCAACTTTACCATCACAGAATTAAATTATATTTTAAAGTATATTGAAATAGAAAACCGTTATAACAATATTTCATTGTTTACTGTAATAACAATATTACAGTTTCTCTGTATTTGTGATGAAATAAATCCAGAGACTTCTTTCAAAAACATTAAAATTAGTAATGTTTTCAAACTTGAAAATATATTTCAGGTCAAAAGAACAGAATTTTTTAAAATTGATTTTTGTAATAATATCTTTACTTTTGTCACTTTTGATCAATGTAATGCATCCTTGCTGAATAAAAATAGTCTATTAGTTTTTTAAACCAGACATTTTAAGTGTACGTATTGTGTGTCTAAGCTTGATAATTCTGATAAACTTAGTAGATTTTAACAACTTGTGTAATTTGTTGTAGAACAAAACATGAAAGTCTCTTCAAGTCACCACATATCCTTCCAGCTTGGCCTACAAATTGTTGTCACAACAATACTGAATCAGAATCTCTTGCAATCAACTCAAACTATTCACACCTATTAACATTTGCATTGACACCATTGACATTCATGTATTGAGATGTAGCTTTGTGTCTATTTGCAGATGAAAAGAAATGAGACGATGGAACTTTAGACCAAAATAAATGTATTGACAAAACACAGCTTATATTCAACTCTACAAAATTGTCTGGTACAAATAAGAACGGTTTAGAAATAATAATAAAATAAAAAAGGTACACTGTGATTCTTTTTGGTCACAGGACAGTTGTGCTCTCTAAACATTCCTACAAAAATAGAGCAGTGTGAAGGAGACAACTCCTTTTAGTAGTACATTCAAAGTATCAGTTGAACTTTTTACATTCTTTTTAGAACAGTGTTACCGTAAAAACGTATATGAAGGACAAATGTCATTTGTTTACAATTAAAAAAAAATACTGACCAAAAAAAACAACAAAAAAACAGAAAATATATTTTGGGGACAAGCCAAAAGCCATGCTAACGTGAAAAAAAAACACATAGCATTGGAGTTACATAAAAAACCCTGATTCAACAAAATTTATATTTCTGGCATTTGACATTATAACAGTTATCCAGTATACACAAACTAAAAGACTATACAATATGTAATGGAAACATGTATACAAGCAAAGGAGAATAAAACACAATTTCCAGCTATACATTTATGGAAAAAAAAACTAATTAAATAAATATATCTATATAATCAAATTCATTATTTTCAGCATAAGTGATACAATTGTCCAGAGCAATGTTTGATTAGACTAAAATTCCAGTTCTCATTGATTTTGTTCTCTATCTAAAGGCACTTGCCTTCCTGTTCCAAATAACTTAACTGACTATGGCCCCGTTTACACCTGGTATTAAGATGCCTTTTGGTCAATCAGATCACAAGTAGACAAGGAAGACACATACCCATTTACACCTGGGCCCGGTTTTCAAAAGATTTAATCCGGATAAAATTGATCCAGATAATCCTTTTTTTTTGTGATCCGTGATCGTAATCCAGCTTACTTTTGAGCCAGTTTTTCAAAGCAACATCGGATTGGATCAATCTGATCCAAATAGGAACTTTTCAGGATCACCAAATCTGGATAACCAGTGCTCAAACAGGATAGGAAATCAGTAGAACTATTACTACTAAGCGCAATGTCCCTCTTTGTGCTGACAATGATGTACTTGAGCCCCTTGGAGACCCTAACCAACCTTCTGCATTCTGCCAGAACGAGCAAACAGGACGTGCAACAAGGGACGCAATAGTTAGACACACTTTCTGATTTGGATTTGTTTTGGATTTCAAAAATCAGTGATTGCCATTCTTTGCATTTTTTTGGTTATTCTTTAATCATTGCATGCATCACTAATAAATATTCTAAAAATAAAAATATTTTCAATTGTGATGAATTTATCAATTAGTGACAGAATACATTTTTTTGATTAATTTTGACAGCTGTTTGGGGGATTCTTTTGTTTCTACTTTGCTGTAGGCCTATACTGAAAGGCTGAATACGTTAAAGCCTACATAATCACTGTAGCCTAACAGATGAACAATTAAAATCAAATCCTTATGAATGAATATGATATTAAGCACCATCCACTTGTGATCCGATCGACCAAAACGCATTTTAATACCAAATATAAACCAGGCCTACATGTCGGTTTCATAGGCATGAAAATATCAAATTGTCAGATCACAGATCAATCTCATCTGGTGAGAATAAATAGTGGTTATAAACACCTCAAAATATTGAGATATCAGTGGCTTCGCATATTAAGTCATATCCAATTCCTTAAAATGACAAAACCAAACAAATATAAACCCACATTAAGGTAAGGTGCCCCTTTGCGTCTCTTTCACAGTCCCATCTGCATGTCAGCAAAGTTGAAAAAGTTGTCGACATCACGTGATGACGTATGTTTGCTCTCAGAAACAAATACCTGCAAGAAAAGCAGCAGAGAGCATTGACATGAGAAGCAGTGTTGGGAAAAGTTACTTTTAAAAGTAATGCGTTACTCCCTAAGAAAAGTAACTAATTGTGGTACTTATTTACTTTTTATGGAACTTTTCCTCACCCATACTTTTTTTGATTGTTTTTTAACAAAACAAAAAGTTCTAGTTTTGACAAATGTAAACTCCCTTTCTCCGCAAAAGCGAAACAATCTTTGAATGATCAAGCACACACAACACCTCAGCACCTGACTCCACATTATGAGTACGAGAGAGGCGTCAGTCAATAAATTGGAAAACGAAATAACTCGCATTACTTAGTACTCAAATATTTTGTTGTAAATTTAAATGTAATGCGTTACTTTACTAGTTACTTAAAAAGGTAATCTGATTATGCAACTTGTGTTAAAATTACCTTAGTCCCATTAAACACTTCATTGACAATGGCTCGACATGCCTCCACCACACCATCTCCGTTCAGCTCAAGGGCTACCACTGGACCTGCAGGAACAGAGGTCATTGTTGTAACATTTGTAATTGCAAACACACAACATTTTTCCCAAGAAGCATTGCATGTTCTTTTTTTGCTTTAACACAATGCATCACAGCACCTTTGGTGATCCACTCAGTGAGGCTCTCTGCATTATTCTGGAACACTCGGTTCACATCCTCGGGGCGCATGGAAACCTCTTTGGTCTGAATGAGGACAAAACCTTTGCCGGTCACCTGCATTTAGGTGGATATAGAACAAATGTATGTTAGGAAATGAAATGCTTTATCATTTGATGGACAGACCAGAATTTGTTTTTTTGTATTGAGAAGCATAAAAACATATAAAGTGGCTAAAAAGTGGCAGATTTCTAAATGAAGTCAGTGACAAACAGGTCACATGACAGCAAACACTTTTGTCTATTTCTGTCTCTTCCTCATATTCGGTTAAGTACAGCTAGATTAGATCTAAACGTTTTGCTGCTACTTCTCAAGACTTTTTAGCTTGACTGAATAATACAAACATGTCTGTATTAAAACAAAAAGTGCAAGATCGGAACTAGTGAAAACTACAAGAATAAAATAGGGTTGATTTCATGCAGATATTAAATACTGTGAATTCATAATGTAAGTGACCAAATTTGGCCATACAACTTTTTATAATATGGTGTTTTTCTGTTCTAAAAAAAGTATTTGATACCACTTGTACATAAATATGCTTTTAATAATGGGTTGATAACTAAAAACATGATTCTCTTATAAGTACATTATAATTATTATTTGTTTTATTCAAATCCCTTTGAATTGAACTATAACTAAGGCAATTATTCTGTGTATTGTCAAATTTGACTCTTATAACTATAAAGCAAAGCTTTGCCTGGTAACACAAAAAGTGATCAGACAATACAGGAGCCCAAACCAAAGATATTTTCAGCGATCAGTAATTTCCTTAATTTACGCATTTAAAAAACGAAAGGAAACCCATGTTGAATTTTGCGGGCATCTACAGCAGACAAAGATTGATAAGTTACAAATATGTGAAGTGGGAATAGTATACATCCACTTTTCTATATATAGGTGGAGGGACTGAAGAAAACTGATTTAATTTCAACAATTACAACATGGAAAACAGACTATGAACAGCATGAACAGGAAATCTTGATTCATTCTGATTAAAATCCAGCTTGACTAACTTCAAACTTGGAACAAGAATAAAATTCAGTTTGTAGATCGCCCAATGTCGCAACCATGAATGACAATGCTACGGCATCGACTCAATCAAATTAGTTCTAACCTCATCAATAAGCTTCCGGGCATTAGCAGTTGTGTAATCCCCAGAAAAGAAGACAAACAGGCAGGACTCATCACTCTCTTTACGGCGGCCTCCTTTGGTCATGGGTACTATGCTCCGACTTGCTTCAGAGGAGATTCTCACAGACTTGAATTCGGACTCAGGGTCTGGTAGAGGCACATACTCCTGGACAACAGCATCTTCCGGTAGGAGACTCCAATTGGTCTCCCCAGAAACAGGTGTGAAGTCATGAATATTGCTCCAGTTGTTGTTAAAGATGCTTAGGCCTGCATCTTTAAAGTGGAAAGCCAGCTCAGGGTAGTAATACTGGAAGCAGCCAAACTTCATGCCCGTAGAAGACTCGATGATGGGCTGGGTGGCGCAGCACAAAAAGACGTCCATTTTCTTGCAGTCTCTGGTGCGGAACTGCTGGCAGGCCACCACGCACTTGATATCTTTGCAGTCTCTGAAGAACACACTGCCTTTAACCGGACCCAACATAATGCGGCAGTTCACACAATCGTCAATGGTAATGGTCGCTGAATGGTCGAATACGTAGATGTTACAGTTCTCACAGTCCTGAATGACAAACTGCTGGCCATTGAGCTTGCCTGGCAACCGACCCACAGTCTCATTCTTAAGGCCTGTCAGCATGAAGTCTTTGGGATCAACCTGCAACAAAAGTGCAAACATGTCAAGGTCAAAAAATGGAACACTTAAAAAAAGTGATAAAACCATCATATCAGCTATCTTTGCATCTTGGTTGCTTTCACAACAGGATGTAACAGAGTGCTTGTGTGTGTTTATTAGTTAGACATTTGATGCTTCTATCCATCTAAACAACTGTTATTTAGTGGGGCTTGACCTAGTACATGCTTTAGAACAAACATGTAACCTTAAGTATTTAACCTATAAAGCCTATAAATAACTTCTATAGCCTTGTCTAAACTACCCCGGACAAACATTGCCAAGAAAATGAATTGCCAAAGAATCACCAAGTCGGATTTGACTGAAATGGTAAAATAGATTGACAGATTTATTGCTCAATCATAATTGCATTATATGTTTTGCTCTTAAAATTAAAAGTAGAGTTTTCATTTCTTGCTGACTAAATTAATAACCGACCAGTTAAAAATCCATGAAACACCCAAAGGCTTGAAAATAAGTTACTGTCCTGATTTAGCCGACTGCAAAATGAAAAGTGCTATCAAGTTAGATGATATAACTTTTAAAATACTTTTAAATTTATCTTGTGGGGCCCCTTGGAATTACAAGTCTAATAGAAATGCTACAGAGTACAGACCATAAGAAATCTGACTGTTGGACTTGTCTCGTGCATTTATTGGCTTTCAATCTGCATTGTATACATCAATTAGGGCAATGTTTAAACATTATAGATTTATACATTAATGGCTCTCAAAGCTTTGTAATGGTTTTGCGCGTCGAAGGGACAGACGGACACTCCCACCCTCCCTGTTCCTCCTCAATATGGTGTCATGCATGTTGATGGCGACACCACTTATGTGCTAATCCCTAACTCAGCGTTATCTGGGCACGCGCCAGGCAAACAAGTTACGTGCCTCGACTTTAAGCCGATAATAAGCTCTGTCTATAATTTACCATAGTATGTGAAAACCTATGACCACTGAGAGACTCTCGTATCGATGGTCAATCGAAAGCAACAGTGGCAGGCAGGCAGTCAGTCAAAAACGCTGAACTATAGGGGCCAAACCCTTCGCTTGCGTGATTACGCATGTAGTGAACGGCGTAAAATATAAAGCATATGATAATAGCCATTTCGGATGGACTTACGTTCCAATCTGTATAATTCTAAGCAGTACGTTATAATTCCTAAAGAAATTAAGCAACATAATACCCTGTCTACTTAACGTAGCCTATAGTCTAGTGAACAAAAACAGGTTAAAATGCAGCGTCGTACCTTTTCTCGTTTGTCCCAGCTGTATTGCTTTGGAGCCTCCTGGTTGCTGTTGCTGCCCAGCGCAGTGTTGTTAGTTTCGGGGAGGTCATTGCCCGTAGCGCTCTCGTCCCCAGTGGGCAAAGCGGAGTCTTTTTTAGGAGATTTTCTCCGAGATTTTTTTGAGAAGAAGCAACCCATTTATTGACGATATGTCAGTGCGCCCCTCCTGTCGTAAATGCCACGCGTTTCTGAAATACTCTCGATCAGTCGCAGTAGCGATCCGTCTCTCTCACCCTGCCCAGAAAGTAATCAAGAACACGCAACCTGTGCGCTTCCCGTTTCCTTGACCCTCGAATCAGCCAATCACTACAGCGGAACGCGTTACTAGGTAACAGCGAATCAAAGCCGGTGCGAGAGGAGGGGGGTGGAGGGTTACAGTTATGACCATAGTTTGACCATACAAAAAAAGAAAAAAAAATGTTCTCGGGTTGGGTAAACTCATCTTTGCAGATAAGTAATTGATGTGAATCATACTGGTGATGATTACATTTTTGGTTGTCTGGTCACACACACGCACACACACACACACACATTATGTAAGCAAAAACCTTTATGTTTGATAGCTCTAAATTGTTTATTTTATATTTATTATTTTATTATACATTGTATATAAATAGCCTATATAACTATATAAAATATATACGATTTCCATCACACAAGAGTAGATTTTAAACCTCATGCTGATTTGTATTCGGCTTTCCCCAAGATAAGCACAAACTAAGACGTAGCTTTACAGTAAACTGTGCTTCTCCATCCATTTACTCTTCTTTTCACATGGTGGTGTGACTCCCCTTCTGTTTGGGGTTAACGGCTTCAGTGTACTTGGCGTGTCAACGACGGCTGCTATTACAATGTGGTCTCCTCAATGGACCAGCACCACAACCGTCTGGATTGAGCCGAGTCGGGACATCTCTAGGGTTTTCAAGTGGGCACCTTCAGTCCTCGGTGTTTCGCCGACCAGCCCATGACACCTCAAGAGGGCTCGACAGTGACTCTGGCGTCCCAGAGTCACCCCCTCCATCCCCCACTCAACTCAGCCCAGCTTACTAACCTCCCTCCTGCTGCTGAGACCTAACCACAATCTCAAAATCTCTCCGCAACCCAGCCATACGCGCCAACCTGTTTGACTAAGGCTGTCGAGCCCCACTGGTGCGTTAAAGCAGTTTCAGTGGCAACGGTTCCGTATGGCATACCACCTACTACCGCAAAACACAAATCTGCCCACCCCCCTGTCATTCACGCAATATACACAGGAACGTAATGACTGTAAATATGCTCCCTACATAATTAAACCAACAGACTCTTCAAGTTTTTCAAGAATTCTACTAAACTGTAGTGTGGTGGCCTGTATGCAGCCAGCTAGAATCTTTCGATCTCAACCACAGCCAGTTGCTGCTCCGCTCTACTGCTTCAGATAGGTTCTTCACTGTGCGACGCAACTCTTGGCCACTGAATCCGACATTTCTGAGGAACCGGGTTGTAGAGTGTGCCACAAAATCTTGACAACCCACTTCCACTGGATAAGACTCTCCATCCTCACTGTTCTGCTTCAGTGGCCAGATGAGCACACCGCAGTTTCTTCCTCTCATGTGCCTCATCTACAACATCCTCCCACAGCACTGTTAACTCAGTTAAACAATGCGTGCTGATCCAGACCACAAAACAATATCTGGTCGTAGGTTAGTGGTGGCAATCTCAGGTGGAAAATAAGCCGTTGATCAAGATCAGCTAGCATCTTCCAGTCCCTAGTATAGCTTCCAGTTGTCCTGGGCGAGAATTGGTGTTAACACTTTTTCTTGGTGGTTGCTCACCTGGACGGAGGAATATTGTCTTCTGCGTGTAATGTTTTGCTAGAACAGGCGGCAACTCGCCATATTCTCGGCAGCGCCATCTTTGATTTTTATTGAGAATGAAAGTGAGGCTGTGAGGGATAGATTTGCATCTCTTCAATGGGCTGTACTGTTATTTAATGTGTTTTCGGATTGTTCTGCTCATGAAACACTGGAAAAATATCTTTCCAAGAAAAGTCAGTTGACAAAAAACTCCCGACAATGTAAGCTCTGAAAAATTGCAAGTAATCTAGCCGCTTCATTCAGCTTTTTACAGCAGATGCCATTGGAAACACGGTAAGTCTGTCCCTCACAGCCTCACTTTCATACCTGTCATGGCGCTGCTCTGAATAAGGTCTATAGGACACCTGATAGTCTGAAAAAAAAAATACCTAATTTTTAAAAAATAATACCTCTCAGACTACATTTAACACTTTTAGTGGCCTTAAATTTGATAATTTTGATTGATCACTTTTTAATACTTTTTAAAACCCCGCGGACACCCTGAGAAATGAGATGACAGAGAAATAGGACTGTACAGAATAGCATTTGGAAAAATTAAATCACTCACAAGGGAACCAATAAAGTGTGATTGGCAGATTGGAAATCCATAACAAATTCACTATGAGTAACCAGGAAACAATGTGCCAGATCTGGTTGTGGTCTTATGCTGAAATCTGTGATCTATTATAGTGGGAAAGAAAATGGTGAGAGTTCACCCAGTGGAGGAAACGCGACATCCCAGTCCAGTAATCTCTCTCTCGCCCTCCAGATGGAGAATAAAAACCATCAGCAGCAACCCCGCCCTCGATGACCATCACATCTCTGTCGTTTCCCCTCCTTCAATGAATACATCTATCAATCCCTACTCACAGAGCAACAATATAAATCCATCTGAAAGCGGCTAAATGAACACTAAGTGGAACGAGTGAAGGCTGAGAAACTTTTATATCGAAAGCAGATGTCATATTTCAACTTGCTGGAAAGAATTTCAGCAGGCTAGTGGTGAGAAATGATTTCTCAGGCTGCCTTTTTGACCTCGCTCGCAACACAAACATCAAGTAAAAGCCCTGGCCACAAACACCAATCCCAGAAATCCCACGACTGCATCTTCTAATAAACAGAAGAGCGCACGGACACATGCCGCTAACCCCGAACATGCATCTCTGGTCGTGCTGGGCTCCAGAGCCAAGAGCTCAACAACTAGACGCGTGTGGCGTCTATAAATACCTCAGACTGGATGTGAACATGCGACTGGGTCGAGAGCTCGGCCAAGGAGCTCCACTGCAGAAAAAACATCTCTTTGGCCTAGCATACACAACATATTATAGACTACTATAATTCAATTTAGGCTGCATGTAGGGTTGTGTATTGTTTGAATTTGAACGATTCTGATTCCTATTCCTTGTTTCGATTCCGGTTCCCAACGATTCTCGATTCCGATTCTTTTAAGGAGGAAATACTCCTTTCTAAAGGGAAATACTCCTTTTGTCACAAATTTTGCATTTTGCCGAGATTTTGTTATTTTTAG
>JAOTRC010000004.1:20898590-20911600 GCA_027497675.1 Cyprinella lutrensis
TCACTCTGAAGATTGGCCACCAGGCATATAGATGTGAAACCTCCAACATTGGCCAGTGTTTCAGTTTCATTGTCCAAACCCTGTAGAAGCAGCAAACACGTGAAGCAACACAACCTGGCTGTATGACTCTTTAATTTGAGCAGAATATCACAATGAAGATCAATAAACTTCAACATGCATGTTTGCCTGTTTTTTTCAAGTCATATATCAGCATTATTGTGACGATTCTATTTAATGCTGAGTGAGCAGAGAGGCCCAGAGGAAGTGAGAGGAATAGGTTTCTGCCAGCTGTGTGTGTTTGAGACAGAAGCACAAGGCTACATTGTTTCCTCCCTTTGTAAAACACTGGACTTTTTTTGATGAGCTTTAAGAAATGGAGGAAACTAGCAGCTCACAGATTGTATGAACTTAGCCAGTAAATGAATGTTGATGGAGATGTTTAGCAGACCAAATTTTCACACTGAGCATTTCTTTTGGTGTGAACAGGCCTTAAAGGGACACTTCATCAAAAAAAAAAAAAAAAAAAAAATACTTCCCCCTCATGATGTTCCAAACCGGTGACTTTGGAAGTACTTCTTTTGTGGTTCGCAAAAGATTGATAGTCATAGTCAGACTTGTAAATGATGACACATTTTTTTTGTGCTGAACTATTCCTAAAATATGTAACTGATGGGCTTGCATTAGATTTAAGGGGATACTCCACTTTTTTTGGAAATTGGCTCATTTTACAACTCCCCCAGAGTTAAACAGTTGGGTTTCACTGTTTTCGATATCAGTAAACAGACAGTTTCTGGTCTCATTGACTACCATAGTATATTTTTTTTCCTATGGAAGTCAATGAGACCAGAAACTGTCTGATTACTGATATTCTTCTAAAAATCAGAAAATTGGCTGTATGGATTTGAAAATGGTAAATCTCAACTGTTTTACTCTGGGGGAGTTTTTTTAACTCCAAAAAAGTGGAGTATCCCTTTAAGAGCATTTACTCTGTAAAAGTGTTTGTTCTCTGATCCTCTTCTTTACCTTTAGTTTCATTCAGCTCACAGTTCTGATTTACTCTCCCGCTATAATAATGGTTTCTTTTCCTGTCAAGAACTGGCATAAATTCTTTCATGAATGATTTTACATTTGATCTCCCTAGCTGTTTGTTTTAATTAGTTTAGCTGACTGCAATTGAGTTTGGGTGGTAACATGGTTTCATTGTAAACAGACTGGTTTATCTGTATTTGCATCTCAGTGATTGTTATCAGTCGCCATCTACTCCCTACACAGTCACAGAAAGACCGCAGTCGGTCCAGCAGTGGAGCCCTTTTAACAGGGAAAGAGAGGTTTATCATCAAATTATCTTGTAGTTGCTGCGCTCTGTAGCAACAGAGTGACTCAGCATCTTGTGACTGATACTCACACTGGAAAAAAATCTGCTCTGTAAATAAAAATACGAGAATAAGACATGTTTGTCTGTCGGTCAAGACCAATTTTAATGATCAGACATGATGGTCAGTTACACTTTATTTTACAGTATGTGTTGCCCAATAAAATACTGGTAATATTAGGTAACTACACGGATTACGATTTTGTTTAGGGATGGGTTCATGGTTAATAACTAGTTATAACCCAGTTATAATTGCTATAATAAGTACATATTATTTTTACATGGGGAACAGGAAGTGCTTCGGTAAACATTTATGCAAAGGATTTCTATTTTATATAAATGCTGTTCTTTAGAACGTTCTATTTATCAATAATAATAAAAAAAATAGTTTTCCAAAAAATTTTAAGCAGGCCAACCTTTTTCAACATTGATAAGAAATGTTTCTTAAGCAACCAAATGAGTATCATGTGACAATGAAGACTGGAGTATTGGCTGCTGAAAATTCAGCTTTGCCATCAGCAAGGAAATATATTTTAATAAAAATTAAAATGGAAAATGGTTATATTAAACTGTATTAATTAAACTATTGCTGATTTTAATGTGTTTTCATCAAATAAATGCAGCCTTGGTGATGTATTTATTATATAAATTTCACAGAACATAGGTTGAACCGTTTTTCAGAGCAAGAATATTTTTCACCCCATTTTTCTGGGCTTGACATGCTCTTCTTTGTTCCCCCAGAGACACTTCTTCAGAAACCTAGGATCCATTATAACCTATGCTTTCCTAGGTACTGCCATTTCCTGTTTTGTCATTGGGTAAGTCACTAAGGTTCATAGTATTCCCACTGACCATGGAATTGTGTTTACAAACAGACAGCGGCAGCAGCCAAGACATGCCTCCAGAATGTTTCATTTTACAAATGTAACAGAACTATACTTATAAGTGAACTATTGTCTACTTTTGATGACTTGTTACAATAGTTGGATTTAGGTGAAGTTAAAAAATACCGAAGTTAATAATGTGTTAAACATAACATTTTCTTTTATATATTCATATACATTTCAATGTAAACTCTTAAAAGTTCATGCGCTAACCAATAAACCAGGTTCAGGCATGTAATGGAATTTGTGGCGGCAGTCATCAGTCACTATCAGATGCATTTCTTCCTTTGCTGCCGTTCGGGCTCCATCTATACTCTTAATAGCTTCAGTACACATTTTGTCCTGCCATTCTGAATGCCTAAAGCTTTTCTCAGTGTTAAATGTCCGTGTCAAAAAAAGGTGTTCAAAATATAGTTTAAATAATGTGTAGTTCGATATCTGTGTATTTCATGCATATAGAACATTTCCATTCTGTTGAAATTATATGGCTAAACATTCTTTATTTGTTTATTTATTTGAAAGAAACCTCATGTATGGTGTAGTGAAACTGATGCATGTCTTGGGTCAACTGACTGACAAGTTCTACTACACGGACTGCCTCTTCTTCGGTGCCATTATATCTGCCACAGATCCAGGTAATGTCATCTCTCTCTTTGTCCATTTTAATTGTCTCTTTGTTGTCTTTTCTATTTAGTATAAACTTGCTGTTGTTGTTAAATGTTGAAATTTGCTTTTCTTTAAAGAGCTGCTAACATTCGTTTTGGTCCCACTTTATGTTAAGTGGCTTTAAGTACTATGTACTTACATTGGAAAAATAAGTACAATAGTAGTTGGAAGCCACATAGTACTTAAAGCCACTTAATATAAAGCGGGACCTTTTTTTTCATACTTTTTTATCGTACTGACCTGTAAGTGGAGCCATTTCAGGATGTTTATACTTAATGTTGCTGATTTTTGTGGTTTTAGTCACAGTGCTTGCCATCTTTAATGAGCTTCATGCTGATGGTGATCTCTATGCACTGCTGTTTGGGGAGAGTGTTATGAACGACGCAGTCT
The DNA here is from genome assembly GCA_027497675.1 of Cyprinella lutrensis. NCBI lineage: Eukaryota > Metazoa > Chordata > Actinopteri > Cypriniformes > Leuciscidae > Cyprinella > Cyprinella lutrensis. Next base: position 20,901,903 of record JAOTRC010000004.1, read on the forward strand.
CCATAGTCCTTTCATCGTAAGTCCTCCTTCAAACAGTATCACTTTCTTGTTCCCTTTCTGTTGCTACAAAAAAGGGGTAAAATCACATGTTTTGTCTGCGGAAGTTGGCGGGACTTTCCAGGGTGCCAGCACAGAGGGTGTGCTAGGGACATTTTTCACTGTAGTGTTGAGTAGTAAAAACTAACGATTCTGAAACTTTAGTGGTATTTCAGGATGGTGCTCTGGCTCCCTCTTTTGGACACAATGAGCTAGAGATAAAGCACCTGATTTGACCCTGTAGTCAGATTATCACAGCAATACTGTGTTGCATTTCGACTTTGCTGGAAAAAATTACATGCATATAAAATACATTGTCACAATGACATTGGGTTCACATTATGCTTCAGGAATGATTTTATATGTAATCCTAAAAAAAATATTTTTTCATTGGCTGCATCGATCATAAATTAGCACAGTCAGTTAATTTGGATTGTTTTGTCTTTGCTATGAAGGTCAATTGTGGCGTATCAGCCTGCAGGAGCCAACACACACACATTTGATGCCTCTGCCTTCTTCAAATCGGTGGGCGTCTTCTTGGGCATCTTCAGTGGCTCTTTCGCCATGGGTGCAGTCACTGGAGTCGTCACTGCCCTCATATCCTTTTGCATGTTGTCATGAAATTGTATTTCTAAATATATCTAGGCTTATGCAAATGAGTTACATTCATGCCCTTTGACTGCATTGTGATGTTTATTATTTTATTAATTTTTGCAGTATCCTCTTAAAAGGATTGCTAAATACAGTTTGAATACACTTCGTTCAAAAGTTTGGGGTCAGTAAGTTAAAAAAACAGCTAGAATACATTAAATTTATCAAAAGTGACAAAATGTTACTCCTGATAAATATTTTTTTTATATATATTTTTATGTTTAATAGAATCTCGAAAAAAACCTCATCACTGTTGCAAAACCATTTTCAACATTGATGATAATAAGAATTTTTTCATGAGCACCAAAACAGCATATTAGAATGATTTCTGAAGGATCATGTGACGCTGAAGACTGGAGTAATGGCTGCTGAATATACAAGATTGCAATCACAGGATTCATTTACATTTTAAAATGTGCATAATTTGTTATTTTAAAATGCATTAATACTTCACAATATTAGTTTTTCCATATGTTTTTGATCAAATAAATGCAGCCTTGAGGAGCATAAGATACTTTTATTTCAAACACATCAAACCCCCTAAACTTTTTAATGTATGTTTTTATACACTGATTATTTATTCTGATTATACGCTCTTTTTTGCACTGATTAGCTAATAAGATATGTGGTTTAACTTCTTAACTTTACACACGTGACTAAATTCACCAAGCTGCACTGTTTCCCTCTACTGGAGACGGCTCTGTTCTTCCTCATGTCTTGGAGTACTTTTCTCCTGGCTGAAGCATGTGGATTTACAGGTAGGTGTTAATGTGTGTGGGTAATGAAAGCATAGCTTGGTAACTCATCAAACTATATTATATATGCAACCCCAAAATTAATGTTTACTGTTGTTAAACATCTACTGGAATAATAGTGTCATAATCTGGTGTTTAAAAGATCATTTTTTCAAGTCCACCCCCTGTAGTGTAAATCTTCATGCTTTTAATGTTATTTACATGTCTATGTAATGTTTTTAACATGTGTTAAGACAAACCATGTACAAATTCAAAAGTCAACACCACTGCAGAGCATTTTCTCCTTAAAACTGCAGTGAAACAAAGACAGTGACCTTGTCACGCTAATGTGTGATCGTCAACAAGTGGATCTCTGAGCTGGTAAGATTGAGTGGATGTGGGGCTAATTTGCATATTCATAGAACCACGTATACTAAATGAGGCAAGGGCGTAGAGTTACATTCAAGCCATTTTAGGGCATGAAGCCTTTTTTTCAAGGAAAGAAGTCAGACTACAATTATTGACTACAGACTCAGAGGGACTTGTGATTTTAATGTGCTTTATTAGCATGAAAATATTTAACATTCATGTTCAGAGCCGATAGCCTCATGTGCAGTGCTTATTGGCCACCTCCAGCCTGGATTGAAATGCATCCCATCCTTCACTTGGAACCAAAAAGCTTCATATGCTGATTTCCTTTTTTTCCAGGTGTTGTCGCTGTGCTCTTTTGCGGAATCACACAGGCTCACTATACCTACAACAATCTCTCGGAGGAGTCGACCAAACGTACTAAACAGGTAAAATATTTTTGTTGTAGTCAAGGGGAATTACATGAACATTAGACTCTGTTTTTCTGCTGTCAGATCAGCTGGTAAAAAACCAGAGTGATATGATCTGTGGCAAAGTTGGAAAAAAAAAGGTATGTAGGAAAGAAGAAAGGATGGGATTGGGAGCCCTGCATGTTCTACTTCAAAAGATGCTTTGATATACAAGGTGGGCGGTAAGTCGAGGGACAGTGCTAACTGAAAAGCCAGCACCCCCGTGGTGTCGTCAGAGCGGTGCAATGTGGTGAAGGGTGCAGTAATTATGACGCTCCTATGGTACTGGATTTCTCTCCAGGGGACAGGCTCCCTTTTATCAAAGCTCCAGTCTGTGGGAAGAAGTTCTAGACTAGAGTCACAAAAATGGAAGATATCGGCATCAGCTTTATAGCTAATTTTTGTTATAAAAGCCATTGTAGAGTATAGAGAGGAGGAGCATGCAATTCTAGTTCAGTTAGGACCTGATTTAAAAAATGTGCCATTTCAATGAACAACTGTGGTATTGAAAGGTGCAGATGACTTTGTGTGTGTGTGTTTTATTTTGCCTTTGCAGTTGTTTGAGGTGCTGCACTTCCTGGCTGAGAACTTCATCTTCTCATACATGGGCTTGGCACTCTTCACCTTCCAGAATCACGTATTCAGCCCCATTTTCATTGTTGGAGCCTTTGTATCCTTTGGGCTGTTTACACCTGGTCACGTCATGTGTTTTTGCTTATCAGCTAGCTATCTGATTTGTTAAAACTGTTGCATTTACACTTGGCCATATAAATGTGTCTCCACAAAACGAATATTAATTCGATCTCTAATTTTGCTATATGCAAATTAGGAGTTCATATCATTGAAAAAGACCAATATGAGCTGCATTTTATATATATCGTGAGCTTTTTTCAAGTTCAAAGACCGTATTAGGAGAGAGAGTGGCATCAGCACTAGTAAGATAATTTAGTCTCACTACTGTTAATAAAGAAGATTATGGAATGAACGTGGCAGTTTGCTCTTCTGGTTGCTAAAGATGTACTGCACTCAACTACTTCTCTGTGGCGGGCCATATATGTGGCATGAGTGTTAAAGTAGCACATCTGACTACCTGGAGCTGGTAGAACATGCTGTCATGTTTATTTTTTACCATTTTGGGTGGAGTAAAAATAACATATGTGGCTTCAACAGGTTTTAAATAAATTGTTAGTTAGGGCCTGAGAACCGATGGTTTGGGGATCCAATTGGAATTGCTCTGTTTATTATTTTACTATTATTTTAGAAATTTCTGTGTAATAATGTCACTATGGTTGGGAAGCTCCAAAAGGACAAAAAGCACCATAAAACTGGTTTGGCCACAGTTAAACGTGGTTTTTAAATTGAAAAAACATTTTTTTTAACAGATTCTAATCTAATCTATCTTGAATCTGGACAATATGCCAGGTTACATAATCGATCTTCAGCATTATCTTTGTTTTAAAACATAACCAACAATCGACAATTCATTTAAGTGGTTTGAGGTTTTAATATTTCTGGAAAAGTCTCTTACGTTCACCAATGCTACTTTTATTTGACACACACACACACACACAAAAAACAACATTTTTTTCAGGATTCTTAGATGAATAGAGAGTTCAAAAGACCAGCATTTATTTGACTTTGAAAGGTTTTGTAACAATGTAATTTTTTAATGTATGCTTGCTGAATAATAGTATTAATTTCTTACTTCTGGATGGTAGTATGTCTAAATTTACTTTAAAGTTGAATTTGTGTGAGAAGACATTTCCTTAACATTTGGACTACCAGACAGCCATATTTATTGGTCGAGCCTTGAACATCTACCCCCTGTCTTTCCTGATTAACCTAGGCCGAAGACACAAAATCCGGGGAAACTTTCAGCACATGATGATGTTTGCCGGTATGGTGACCACACATGGCTTACCTCCTCTACTCTGATGCTTGGATAACGTTGAAGATAAGACAACAATTTTGAATTAATAAAACTAAGTAGAATATAAATCAATGGAATCAGTGTCCTTTAGTGTCAGACTCTTTGATGTGAATTCTCGGTAGGTTTCAGCACCCTGCTGAAGGTTATCGAGATCTAAATTAAGAGAGAAATGAGCCATCAGAATCAGAACATATCTAATAACGGCTCTTGATGTGGAGCAGCTCCCTCCAGATCAGCAACACCACCCAGTTAAAAGGGCAGCAAAGTGCCATACCCTTAAAACATTTGATCGAATGTGATGGCTCTTTTTGTCCGTTTAAGTTCACTAACACTCCATTTGGAGCAGCACTGTCATTCTTACGAAAAATCTATTGTGACTGCTGTGTGTGTGTTTCTACGCTGTAGGGCTACGAGGGGCAATGGCATTTGCTCTGGCGATCCGCGACACCGCCACATACGCGCGACAGATGATGTTCACCACGACCCTGCTCATTGTGTTCTTCACAGTTTGGGTGTTTGGAGGAGGCACCACGCCAATGCTGTCCTGGCTACACATCAGGTCAGAGTTCACAAGAGCTTGAAGGGTTAGTTCACCCCAAAATGGAAACTCTGTTTGTAATTACTCACTCTCGTGTTGTTCCAACCCCATAAGACACAAATTAAGATATTTTTGATTAAATCTGAGAGCTGGATCACTTCTCCATAAGCTTCTAAAGGGATCGAAACTTGCCCAGAAAAGTTAAAGACATCATTCAAAAAGTCCAAGTGACTACAGTGGCTCAATCTTTAAGTTTATTAAGCGATTAGAATACGTTTTGTTTGCAAAAAACAAACAAACAAAAGTTGCACTATGTGAAATCTCAAGGACCACAGAGAAGGAAATGAATAGTTGAATAAAGTTGGTATTTTTGGTTGTTTTTAGCACACAAAAAGTATTCTCGTCGCTTGATAAACGTATAGATAGAGCCACTGTAGTCACTTGGACTATTTGAACCATGTCTTTTACATTTCTGGGCCTGCCAGTTTTGATAGCCTAGAAGCCTTTGGAGGAGTGATCCAGCTCTCAGATTTGATCAAAAATATCTTAATTTGAGTTCCGAAGATGTTGGAACAACATGAGGGTGAGTAATTACTTAAGATTTTATATTTTGGGGTGAACTAACCCTTTAATCATTGCTTTATTTGACCCTTTTGTTTAGAGTAAGATGGATTCAGGAGCATTTTTCATGCATGGAAGTTTTATCATTTGTTCGTAGGAACATTTTAGGGATTTTTTTCAGTGTTTACAAATAGGATGGTAAAGCTCTAGAGCATCATGTAGACTTTGGGTGGGCTATTTTGACCTGGACCAGTAAGCTACCACATAGACATGTACTAACAATAGCTTAGAAACAGCATTTCAACCCCCTAGATATCACACTGAACAGCACAGGGGCTGTTTAGACGAAAACTTTTTATGCGTTTTAGCCGTTCATTTGCATGACAATGTGCTTGGGGGGCCTGAAAACACAAGCTTTTGAAAATGGGTACCAAAGTGCAAGGTTTTGAAAATGATACTTTTACCGTTTCCATGTAAACTAGAAAAACCTGAATTTGTGAAAAGCTGTGATGCGCATTTGTATTTCATGTTCACGCATGCAAATTGCGTGTTCGCGGGGTGTTTCTTGACAAAGTGATATTGCTAACTACTGGCCTGGCATGCATAATGCAGCCTTTTTAGTCATTTTCGCAGATCCGTGTGAATGGGGATCGTTTTGACAACTTTGTCATTTGTTCTTTGTACATTGTTGTTGGTAAATGTAAAACTGAGGTTTTCAAATAGTATGGTGGATAGGCTTAGGATATCATTGAGAAAAGACTTATGCATACTGTCCAGCAGGTGGCAGAAAAGCTCACCACAAACATGTTTATTCATTTTATTAATCAAGCAGATTTTGTCAAATGAGGTCACATGTGATTTTCCTTCCTTTCCTTGATTTTCCTTCCTCTCATGTTAATTTTGGGGTGTGATATAAAGGGTGTAACAGGCATCATTGAGACAGTGGCTAGTTTCACACTGTGTTTGTCAACTTTGCAGTCTTCCTTGTTGGTTTTGGTTTGTGAAATTGAAATTAAACCAGAGTTCTGCACTCAAGCAGATGGGGAAGGAGGCTGGATTTGTTCACCAATAGCTGTTGTTTGTCTGGCTGTCCTCAGCAGGGGCTGGCTGGTACGGCGCCATTAATAAGTGCTGCTAGTTTGTCAGAATAAAGAGGATTATTGAGGACCAGTGCTGATGGCAGCTGATGTAGAATGGGATTGATAAGCTCACATTATTATCTGCAGAACTGCTGTTCACTCACTGAGTCGCAGATATGTGTAGGATGGACATGGCGAGGTGAATTGAAGTTGTGTTAACAAGAGAATATCTGTAAATGATTTGCTTTTGTCCTTTAATGCAACAAATCAGGGCGATACGGGTTTAAATTCTTTTCAAACACCAACTAAATGGCTTTGCGCATTTGAGAGTTAATGTAATGGAATTAAGGAATGTACCGAACAGGAGTAAGAATAGACTGTGTTCATATCTGTAATTGTCTTGAGTCTCCTGCTGCTACGTAACGCTCTTAATGGAGGCCTAGTTGTTTAGCTTGCCCTGCATCCCATGGATGGATCATGATCACAATGCACTGATCTGGTTTCAGAGATTTTTGCATGTCCAGTGAATTAGACACCAAAACTATATCAGATGTCGAATGCATGAGGTAGTTTTCATAGTAGGATTTTTGTTTTTGTTTTTTAAAAATTTGATATTTCAGGCTAATATTCAAATTCTGTCATTTTTTAACCCTCATGTTGCTTGAACATTGAATGGTTGTTTTTCTTGCATTGGAACCAGTGTTGGTATTGTTTTCAGTCATTTAAACAAAGCTGAATTCACTAAAGATACACACTCTGGCCACTTTATTTGGTACACCTCTTCAACTGCTCGTTAGTTAAATATCTACTCAGCCAATCACATGGCAGGAGCTCAAGACGATCCGCTGAAATTTGAAAGAAAGGTGATTTTGGTGACTTTGAACGTGGCAGGGAGTTTTTTGAAACACACAACCGTCTCTAGGATTCGCGTACATGGTAAATGAGTAGAACAGATAAACCTAAAGGCCCACCATTCTTAGGACATGTTTGAGGCTTTTTATTTTTTATTTATTATATATAACTTGCAATTGGGTTCACGAGTTTTACCTTGTAGATGATAAAATGGGTGAAAATAATTCCATATACTTCCATTGAAGAAAGGACTTTGGCCAATAAGCAGCGGTTAGTTAGTGGATAGTCCTTACTCATCAATGTGGCTTGTTTTTTTGGTAAGGACTACAGCATGCAAATGCACATGTACTGTATGCAAAGAGATTGCAGATATTGATACATTTCCTGTTTCTTTTTGAAGGGCCTTTCATTCCCGTCTGTGTGCATGCACCCTCTAAATAAAGTATCATATATTTATTTAGATTTTACAGCACAGCAACTTTAGATTCATGCATTTTGGCAATTTAATGGGTGTTGGACAAAACTGTCGCCTCACAGCAAGAAGGTCTACGGTTTGAGGCTCAGCTGATTCAGGAGTTTGCTTGTTTTCTTAGCTTTTTTTGTCCTGGTGCTCCAGTTTCCGCCACACAGTCTGAAGACATGCAGGTTTGGTGGATTGGATCTGCCAAATTGGCCGTAGGAGTGTGTGTGAGTGCTGGATCAGCTGCTTTAGGACAGGAAGGGCGTCCAATGTACATCCAATGTGTGTGAGGATTATTCTGATGAAGCAGACCTGGCAAAAGAGTGGGACACACGCTAGGAAAATGTATATGTACATATATATATAACAGTCCTCTAGTCTCATGGTGCATTAGTGTATTAACTGTAGTGATTTTTCTCTTGTGTTTCCTGAGCATTTAGGGATTCCACCTCTGGCTTTTTTTGTTCTACTTTTTAACTAAATTTGATTGATTTAATTCTCTCTTTTTCTCCAAAGGGTTTCCATTTCCACAAATGTACTACAATTGAACCCTGGACTAGCTCACGCTACATTTTTCCAGGCTATTCTTAACTCGACTGCGGTTGTCTCCTGCTTTGGGCAACTACAGGGTAATCAATGTGCAATTAAAATAAGTAATCAGATAACTCGTTGGAATAATTTTGCCAAGCTACTGTACTGAAGTTGGAATTAGAGAAGATGCTCAGGTTTAGCTCAAAGAGACAGATGGGATGCCACTGCTTTTTTTTTTTCTTTTTTTTCCACTGCTGATCAGGTCACCTGAGATTAAAGAGAGGCTTTTTCATAGGTCCCTGTTGTAACTGGAATCGATGGTGTACTTTTAGGCATTTGTCAATGTGATGTCTGAGTGCTGGGGAAAGGAAAAAAGAGATTAGAATTCAAAGCATGGCCACTTTCACATGCACATTAAGTGCTATTTTTCATAAAGGTATTCAAGTGGTTATTGTATTACTTGCTTTATTTTAATTATATTTAATTTAACATTTAATTTTGTTGAATTTTTATATATGTATATATATTTTCAAAACGCTAGAGAAAAGCCTATATACAGTATTATGACACTTTTGAAATGGCCTGAGAGTGGTTGGAGGCTGTCTGTGTCTCAAGATTGAAGCCAAATCTCCTGCATTGGTTTAGACTTTCTTCCTCTGTGTTGACCAGTCCTCCCTTTTCTAGAACAGTCCAGAGAGGTTCCACTTACTCTATAAACATTGAGCTCAGAGCACAGAGGGCCAATTCATAGAAGGAATGTGAAGCACCCAACACATTTTATGTATCGGAAAGGAAATGTCTGTTTTGCAGAAGAGTTTAAATGAATTTCGATCAACATAATCTGATTTATTTTCTCTCGGTGTGTGTAAAACCATTTAACCATTATATCCCTCTTTTGGGAATGTTAATTTCCTCAGCATTTTTAACTGTTACTTTTTCATGTGATGCCATTTGTTCCAAGAAACACAACTAGCAATACATGGAACCAAAAGGTTTTTCTAACTTTTCTGAGTAGAAGCTGTCAGGATGTTTGATGTTTCAGGGCTGGTCTCAAGAGTGTCTTGTGCTCAGGGTTGGAGAGTCTTCTGTTGCCGAGGAGGAGAGGCTGCGTAGACTGCGGAGTTACATCAGGTGATGAGGGACTTTACAGTCCTGTTCAGGTGGTGGTGACCCTTTGACCTCACTTGGAAAACTGCACACTAAAAGCGGCCTTTTGTGTGGGTGTTTGATACTGTAATGTCTGGGCTGCTGCTTTAATCAAACACTCACGTCTTGGTTGCTTAACACTCTATTGCACAGTGTCCCTGCTGAATCTGCTTTACTGTTACTATCCTGTTTTGTTGTATTGTGATGCACTGAAATGAAGATTCCTGTCTGAAAGCATCAAAAGTGCTTAAAGGGTTAGTTCACCCAAAAATGAAAGTTTCTGTCAGTATTTACTCACCCTCATCTTGTTCCAAACCTCTATGTGTTTATTTGTTCTGCTGAACACAAAGGAAGAAATTTGG
>JAOTRC010000004.1:20956236-20969135 GCA_027497675.1 Cyprinella lutrensis
TATATACATGAAAATAGTTCTTAAAAATAGTTGCACTTAAATATATACAAGCATGTGTGTTTATATATGTCAAATAATTATACACAGTGCACCCACATATATTATGTAAACATAAACTTTTATTTTGGATGCGATTAATTGTTTGACAGCCCTAATATGACATTCAAAGTTAGTGTGTGCATTGCATTTCTCTAGTGTGCAAAACTAAGCGTGATATAAAAGCAGTATGTGTCAAAGTCGTGTGTATTTTCAGTGAGTGCACGCGGCACTCCAATGTGTTGCATGTCGTGAAGTTTTTGTGCCAGTGCCACCACCTCTGCTGCCACGAAAGGAAAATGTGTGTGTGTGAAGATGTGAAAATTTCAGAGGAAGACACCGTGTAGCAGCAGGTGTTGATTCTGCACTGCATGTGTTGCAAAAAAGGCCTTTTTTGGTCATACTGCATGCTGCTGGAGTTAAGTTTTGGCATGCATGGTCAGACATTGACACAGATGGAAATCTTCTCAGACTCATTGTGCTAGAGAGCAGCTGTACTTTGTTTAATACTGATTTGGTGGAAGTCCAGGAGTAAAAGCTCATGGCAGATGGCCAGACTTTGGGTATTGGGATGTCACACTGAAGATGGCAGTGTCATTCTCCAGGAATGTTTGGTCTGGATGGTCTATTGTGGTTTTGATATTTTTAGATATTCTGACTAGAGTTTTCATGTAGTGTCGTGTGTGACTTTAGAGAGTAGCTTAAATGCATTACTTAAATTACATGCTTAGAATCAGCGTCTTATCTCCACCCTGGAGGACTGGAGACAGTCCAAAGCAAGTGACGTTCAAGTTCAATGTCCAATGTATTTATTCTTGAATTGGCTTAGCAGTCTCCAGTCTTGTTTATTGACAATCAGCATGAAGTCTGTTTTACTTCACTGCTTATTCTGACCAAGAAGTTCCCTCCAGTCTGTCCGACATCAAAGCAATAAAACACAGCACCTCTGCAGAAGAAATCAGAAAAAGGGCTCCCTTTTGCCAGAAACTTCAACAACCATAATGCACTTTTGATTTTGGCGCCACCCCTCTGTCAGGTCTGTGGGCAGGAATACCAAAATGTGGAAAGTTGTTTTGTCTGCACGCAGGCAGGGTTAGGCTGGCGATATAGCAAAAATATCATATAACATCATTTTCATGTTAGTTTTACTTTTTTACAAGTGACTGAGCAGTACAGCCAAACTATTTGACCATTACCGTGACCCTTAAAGTGTAAATTGCATCTAAAATTTTTCACAAAGATAAGGCAACGTTGTTACTAAACATAAAGATAAGAAACGCCCACAATTGTTTTTTATACCAAAATGCTGCATATATAAAATTAAAAGTTGCTATGTTTTACAGTGGTTTTAAGCACGCCCCTTTTCCACTAGGCTTGGGGTTTTACTTATAGATATTTCTAGTTTGCGGGAGTACTGGGAGACACCCGAACACACAGAGTGAGTGCATTACCGCCCGCACTCCCACTTATGATGTCATCACTCCGTTCCTGTAAAAAAAAAAATGCTACCTTTGAAGAAACCCCAATAAATGTTATTTTAAGACAGAAATTTTTAAATATTTACATATTGTGCACTTTAATTTACACATTAATTGGTTGTTATGGTTAACCTGCAATTTACACTTCAAACTGTGATAAAAGCCCGGACCGTGAGTTATTTGAACCGTTACACCCCTAACACTAACAAAACAAAGCTGATCCTTTAAGTAGATATAACTCAATTTTAAGAAGGACATCACTGAAAGTAGGCAGTTTAGCAAGTTGCTATTCTTAAACGCCAAACGGGATGCTAAACAAATCACCAGCTGAGAATGCAACAGGACATTTCTGAATGGTTAGTTAGGCTAATTAATTTATTACTGATGTGGAGTTTACTATCTTCAAGTCAATGATTAGCAAATTCTTTCATGGTAATCTATAAATCTTGTTTCCGGGGGTGGGGTTTATTGAAATTTTAGGGTTAGTGATGTCACTATTTCTTTTAGTCCCTACCAGTTGTTTGTTGTAGTCTTGATGTCACTATTTCTTGTAGTCCCTCCCTACCAGTAGTTTGTTGTAGTTGTAAATTTTAGGGTTAGTGATGTAACTAATTCTTGTAGTCCCTACTAATCGTTTGTTGTAGTCTTGATGTCACTATTTCTTGTAGTCTCTACTAGTCGTTTGTTGTGTTCCTTAAAAAGCAATTTGTTTAAAAGAAAATATCTCCGTTTGCTTTGAACTTTGAGCATTGTAACTTTGCAGATGTTGTTAATGCTCAAACAGCAACATTACACACTAACTAAAGTAAGAAAAGTGAAATTTTTATAACTACACTTTTAAGGAACCAGCTCCAAAAGACTTTTTGCAGCCTAAAAATGTCTGTTTTTGCGACGGCTTTTCTCAATATTTGCGGCATTTATTGTGTAGTTTTCCAGTGTAAATACACCAGTCAACTTTTTTTCTATACTTTTTCAAGATTTTCAATACTTTTGGGACCTCAAGGAGCATTGGGTTTCTCTGTCGTCATTGTCAGCCCATTGTATCGTGTTTTGCCCCCCACACTAAAATTATTAACCTTTCATCATGAAACTAAGATTTTAAATATCATTTTACTAAGACATATTACTGGGAGATAAAAAGTGAGAAATGATATTCAGTTTATGTAAGTCTGCTTGCTATACTGTTATAATTTAAAGATCTAATTGTTCTTGATGAGTTTGCGCGATGACTTCAAAGTTTGTGAAACTTGCATCAGTATCATTACTGACTGATTATAATTTGTAATCTAAAGTCTGGCCATCCAAAAGACTAGATAGAGAATTATAGACCAAATATTTTACCATGTTTTCTAATTTTCTTTGCTGCCATCCCCATTTCTAAAACTTACTTGATCATGACCTGGCCCATAGTCGAATATTCAGGGGTGTAGAACTTCAGGGACATGACAAGGCTTGTAAAGCATGTGGAATGATTGTGGTCTCTCTTAAGAACATTGCATTGCTTTTAACTGCAGTGGGCTGATGGACCGAAACATTCTCTGTGACGGGCCGCTGTGGCTTAATGGTCTGATCTGGCCAGTGAGTAAAAAGAAAAGACTAGATTTCTGATTGTATGTCAGCATTTTTTCTGATGTCATCTAAAAAGGAAGTTCAGGGAACTACTGCAGCATTAAAGAGGAACGATGTTCAGCTCACTCAAGACAACTTCCCTTTTTACCTCACAGCGGTTTAAAAAAATGGTTGCACTTAATTGTGACCATTCAGGTCTACATTATATTTGAAGCAAGTGCACCTAAAGTGAAAAGTGCTAGACTTCATCAGCAACTTGACCGATATAACCCACAAAACTGAGCTGTCATGTCTTGTTGTCCCCAGTCTCTTACCCACATCCTTTTTGATGTAAGATACTGACCTGCATACTTAGCTATGCTAAGCTAACAAATAATAATAAAGAAACATAGAACTTTTTTTTTGAATATTTACAGGACAGTAGTTTGGTTGCATCCTGCCTGGATTAGCTGCTAGTTTATAATATGTAGCCTAGTGTTTAAATAATGGAGCTGCCAGAAGTAGGTGTGACATGTTGAAATGCCTCAGGAAATAAACCCAGCTGCAATACTGTACATTCCTAAACACAAACTCAGCTCATGAATAGGGCGCAGTTATTGTGTAGTTGTGAGTTACGTCACCTTTTTTGGTGCTGATCTCAGTTCATTGTCAAAGATCAGATTGTTGAGATTTATATGCATTAAGTAAACCAAGACTGCATTATCATGACATATATATATATATATGTGAAGAGTTCAGATGCAAAAGCCTCTAAGTGCCATTTGAAATTTTCTTCTAAAATGATAATTTTTTTCAAGCTTATATTCAAGTTCAGTAATTTCACTTAAATTACAATTAATAGGTAATCTTCATTGCAATTTAAGTGAAATTACTGAAATTTAAATATACAAGCTTGATACAAATGATCATTCTAGAAGAAAATTTCAAATGGCACTTAGAGGCTTTGCATCAGAACTCTTCATATATAACTCATAAATACAGATAATGTGTGGTTGAAAAGACTGTGAAGCTGCTTTACTGTACATTTGGATGGCAGCTGCTCTCTCCAGATCAGCGGCAGTAAATACGCAGATTTGAATGTTGAAGTGAGATGTTTGTACTTTTAAAGGTTGTCAAAAGTCCCTAAAGTATTTGGTTTTAATAGTTTCACATTGTAAGCGTCAGCAGAGCGCGAGCAGCACGTGTTTGTGACACTCATTCATTAACATGGGCAGCAACAAAATACGTGGTGTTTGACACTTGAGATGTGAAACTGGCGTAATATTGTGGAATCATTGTCATTAGGAATAAGATTGCTTGGGTGTTTGGATCACGATTGCGATCTTTTAAAGATTAATCATGCAGCTCTGGATCTGAATTTCACTTTGCATCATTAGATTTCATGGTTGATATTCAGTCTAACATCTGTTCAATCTCTGCTCCCGTTTATTTTCCAAACTTTTCAAATTTCACCAGTAGCGACTTAACTGAATTGCAGTAATATCCAAACCGATTACCAAAATGCCAGCACTTCTGCCCAAAGAAGTAGTCCTGTCCTGTTTACATTCTTCAGGAAGTCAGTCTAGAGTGCTTATGTATTGTTGTCTATGCTATGCACATGAGCACATCACACATTGTACAGTATTTTAACATCAAAACAAATGACACTATTCAGCTATAATGCAGCCGGATTAACATTTTAGAGTACATTTGTTCAGTCAAAAGCACTCGGCACAGTTTGCAGATGCAGCTGTCAGTGTCGACCACAGCAATGTGTGTCTGATAACATCACTGTTTCTCTAGAGACACTCACTGCAGGGTCTCACTTGCTTCTACTCTCTTCCTCATCTCATATCTCCTGCTTTTTTTTCCTCTAAGTTCCTCTTTTTTTAACTCTCTGTAAGTGCTTCATGAACGGATACACAAGTGACTTCATAAATAAGATGTGTGCTTGGTAGTGATGTCCAGAGGAGCACACTAAGGATGTCTGCAGTATTTCCTCTACAAGACCACTGCAACCCTTCTCCATTTCCTCAGGCCTGCTTTGTGTTTCCTCTTTTGATGTCCTTTTGACTAATTCTCTTGTGAGCAACTGTTAAGTTAAGCAACACGCAATTTGTCTATGTTAAATAAATGTGCTTCAAAACATGACATGTAAGGATTGCAATCACAGCCAATTAGATTTGATGATTCTGGACCAGCTTTTTTTAGTGAGAGTTGGAAGTTTCTAGCAATTAAATCAGTGTCAGCAGCATGAATTTCCCTTTTCAGGAGGACATGAGAACATGAGGTTTTGCCCCATTAGGGGCAAGAGAGGAAGTAGGAGTGCACTTTCATTCTCAGTCGACGCTGTGAGGTGTGAAAAAGTTGCCTAGTTGCAACGATAACATTTTTAAAAATGTTTTGTGGTCTTATATTTTCCTGTCAACTATTAAAACTCTCGCTTGAACTGTTGCCATGGTTTCCAAACATTTCCATTATTTATGTTAATGCTTACTGTCTGTGATGTATATCAAAACCATACAGAGTGACTGGAGTGTTTTGTACAGTCATCTTGAGCAGAACAATGTGGGATTAAAATATTAGTTTTATTTTATTGTCTTGAAGAATTTACTAATCTTACTTATTCATTTGAAATATTATTATTTGTAGTAAAATGTTGCATGTACTAACAAGTGTACACTACTGTTAAACTGATTTTGAAAAGTCTATACTCACTAATATTTAATTATTATTTACATATAACATTTATTTGATCACAAATACACTAAAAACAGTAATATTTTGAAATATTATTATAATTTAAAATTTCGTATTTTAATATAGTTTAAGCAAGATGTTTCATTCTTGTCATGGCAGAGCTGAATTTTTAGCATCATTATTCCAGCCTTATGTGTCACATGATCTTTCAGGAATCATTCTAATATGCTCAGCTGTCGCACAATAAACAGTTATTCTTATTAATGTTCAAAGTAGTTGTTCTGCTATATTTATTATTAAATATAATAATATTTTATTATAATATAATAGAATATTTTTTTCAGAATGAATTAATAGTATTTGTTTGAAACGGAAATCTTTTTTATAAGAATATAGCCAACAATGTCAATGTTTTTATCAATGAAATGCATCCTTTTCAATAAAATACATTTCTGACTCACTGACCCATCTTTTTTAATGATTATATATTTAGTCTAGACTTATTCTTACAGTATGTAACACTAACTGCTTTCAAGTTCCACTTCCAACCGAGTGGTGTCCAGTTGTCATCTCAGCTTTAGAATGTCAAGAAAAACTGAGTCATGCAGTTGACATTGATCTGATTCATCGCTTTTGAAGTGGAAGGTCAAGTCAAGTGTGTTACATTTTAAGTTGGGCATTCAGTATGCCTGTCAAATGATCTGTTGGATACCGCACATTTTGACAAATAGTGTCTTCCACATGCATAAAATATTTTTTAAAAGCACTAGTAGTATGCTAACCTGTATGTAGCCAGTGTTCTTGTCTCATCATATTTAATTTTTCAATCTAGAGTGATGGCGTCCACAGTAACCCTGGAAGATGCTCTGTCCAATGTGGACCTGCTGGAGGACCTGCCACTCCCAGATCAACAGCCCTGCATCGAGCCTCTGCCCTCGTCCCTCATTTACCAGGTAACAACTGACTCCAAAGCAGGCCTTCATCTAAACTGCAAAAAGATTTACACTTCCATCTACTGTAGAAAAATTAAGCCAAAATATCCCAGACACGGTTGTTGCTTTGAGCGAAATGCTTTTGCTTCACTTTTCAGGACATGTGCGATCTAGATCTTCAGTATACTTTAGAATATATAAACCCAAATGACCTGCACATGTACAATACAATGCTTGCATAACCAGACTGCTGCTTTTTGCCACCCTCAGCCCAACTTCAACACCAACTTTGAGGACCGCAATGCCTTCGTGACGGGCATCGCCCGTTACATCGAGCAGGCCACCGTCCACTCCAACATGGTAAGATCCTCTCAGCATTTTCTCACAAACAGCTTGGCTTGTTCGACTCCACCTTTGTGAGTTGCACTTCTTTGATTTATTAAACCT
The DNA here is from genome assembly GCA_027497675.1 of Cyprinella lutrensis. Classification (NCBI taxonomy): domain Eukaryota; kingdom Metazoa; phylum Chordata; class Actinopteri; order Cypriniformes; family Leuciscidae; genus Cyprinella; species Cyprinella lutrensis. Next base: position 20,963,378 of record JAOTRC010000004.1, read on the forward strand.
CGACTCCATCACAGCTCTATAAAGCTAACCTCGGCTGTCTGAACCAATCTATCAAGCCAGCTCTCTGGAAGCCCTGCTAAAGGAGTCTGTCAGGGGCTTGAAATGATTCAAGAGGGCCCATTTGAGTATCTCATTGTCTGGGCTCATCCTCCTCATTTGAGGAGCCTGGCCAAGCGAAGTAGGCCGCTCTGAATGGTTTTTGTATTGAATGTGAACTGCTGTGTGCTCTATTAGAGAGAGGTAATAGCTGTCGGAGGCTGTTTGGCATCAGTGACGAATTAAGGTGTGTGTGTGTGGAAGTAGTTTGGTGCCACACACAGATAGAGTGAATGGTTGTTTTGTTGTTCCTAGCAGAGATTTTCTAAGTTGTTAAGTTCTTAATTAAGTGGGTTAATCTGTTCTTTGGGAATATATTCAACATCAGATAAAGGTTTATTGTAGAATCTGTTTTGAAGCATGTACACATTGGTCTTCAAAAATATGAGATCACGAGTCCAGTAATTATTTTTATTTTGCATTATTAATATTCGAAGTAGTGGTATTTAATAGAAAATCTGATCGTTAATTATTAATTCGGTTATTTTCATCATAAGATTCTAGATTAGTCTTTTTTTCATTTACTGTACGACTTGTTTCAGCATCTAAAACTTTATTTTTTGAGGGGAGGGAGGAAGGGAAAATGTATCTAACTGCATTCAGTTACTCGAGTGTATTTTAATTTCGTAATGAGATTTTGCTGTGTTGCAGAATGAGATGTTGGAGGAAGGACAGGAGTATGCTGTGATGTTGTATACATGGAGAAGCTGTTCAAGAGCTATCCCTCAGGTAATTAGTAATGCCCAAAGCTTCTCAAAAACTACCAACACAGACTGGTAGTCTGTTGATTTGACCCTCTCCATCTGTCCCTCTCTCAGGTGAAGTGTAATGAACAGCCTAACAGAGTGGAGATCTATGAGAAGACAGTGGAGGTGCTCGAGCCTGAAGTCACCAAACTAATGAACTTCATGTACTTTCAGGTAACGCTTAATGCTATTTTCTGAATTTGAGTTCAGAATGCTGTAAGATACACTAATGCGTCACTCTCATTTTACTTGACTCTCAGAGGACAGCGATAGATCGCTTCTGTGGGGAAGTGAGGCGTCTTTGTCACGCTGAGCGGAGGAAGGACTTTGTGTCTGAAGCCTATCTGCTCACGCTGGGGAAGTTCATCAACATGTTTGCGGTGCTGGATGAACTTAAGAACATGAAGTGCAGTGTCAAAAATGATCACTCCGCCTACAAGAGGTAACTTTTCTGTGAGCCTAATTAATATGTCATTAAAAAATGTGGCCTCTAGATGGCAGTCATGCTACATCTTCCACCCAGTTGTTATCACTGATCCATAAATGCGTTCTTGGTACTTCATTTGCAAATAAACTGACAAAGTTTACACATATGCACTGCTGTTCAAGAGTTTAGGGTCTATAAGATTTATGTGTCCTATGTTCGACAAGGCTGCATTAGTGTGATCAAAAATACAACAGTAATATTGTGAACTATTATTACAATTTAAAATGAACTCTTTTCTTTTTTTTTTATAATTTTTACATCATTATTCGCATGATACAAATCATTGTAATATGCTATTCAATTGTGATAAACAGAACAGAGATGCAGCACAAATACTGTCATCAAATCTCTAAAGAGACTAGAGCAGTCTGGTTTTATCCTCCCTGCTCTTTCAGTGTTTTGGGTTTATTTTCAGCATGCCCACCCACTGAGCACATTTTTATGAAATGTCAGATTTGTCAGCCACCCATCCAGTTTTCAACCTCATGTCATCAAACTTTTCTCGTCACTCTCTTGCTGTCTTTCTCTATGCCTCTATCGCTGTTATTTTATTATTTTGTTTGTCTTTAAAGGACTCTAGAGGAATGACTTTTCCTGCATTTTTACTGTCCCTACGACAAAATAGCAATATATTTTTGTGTCAGATTCTTAAATAAAGTCAAGATTATATATAATTGCTTGTCGTAGTGACACAATGCTTAAACTGGCCTCATTGCGATATTTGTACCATTAGTCTTTCTCATCATATTGTCCTCTTTGTCCATCAGAGCTGCCCAGTTCCTGAGGAAAATGTCCGAGCCATCCTCCATTCAGGAATCTCAGAACTTGTCCATGTTTCTGGCCAACCACAACAAGATCACACAGGTACTACACCATCTTCTGTAAACTAACTTGTAATACAGAGAAAATGCATCTTAACAAACAAAGAGTGTTGACTTAGACTGGAGTTTAGACTGGTCTATAGTGTTAGCAAGTCTAAAAATGTGCTCATAGACTAGTCTAATGCAAGTTAGGCTGTTTCACAAAAATAAAGACTTAATTTAGACCGATTAAGACTGAAATTAGACACCTTACCCCCAGGCTAACTTAGGTCTAAGTGTCTGTTACCTTGCCAACCAGCAGTAACAATCAGTTACAATACAAAGAGCGAAAGATAAGGAAAAATGGCCCTTTCCAAATTTAACATTTCTGTAAACTGCATTGAGCAGTTGAGTGCACTTACTCGATCCGCCATGTTTTTGGTTTTGAAAAGTGTCTTATTTTACCCAGAATCTATTGCAGTGCAGAGTCTTAAGTGCTTTGTGCAAAGGTCTGATTTGTCTGAAGTCTGACTATCTACTATATCTAATCCATTGTCAAAGTCTTTTTTTGTGAAACCGGTTCCTGGCGTCTGTATACAGCAGCCTAATAAATGTGGCAGTGCTTCAGACATGTTCTGTGTATGAGTCAATGATATTGACAGGCATCTCTGTTTCAGTCCCTACAGCAGCAGCTTGAGGTGATTAATGGATTTGATGAGCTGTTGGCAGACATTGTTAACTTGTGTGTGGAGTACTACGAAAACAAGATGTACCTCACCCCCAGTGAGAAACACATGCTACTCAAAGTAAGTATTAACACTGACATTTACACACTGTCTTCCAGCATCTGGAACATAACTGTTTAAAAGTTTGAGGTAACAAGTATTTTATGACCACCTAAAAACAGTGATGTTGTTCAATATTATTACAATTTTTAAGATAGCTTTTTTATTTTAATATGTAATTTTATTCTTTTGATGGCAAAGCTAAATTCTTAGCAGTCATTAATCCAATCTTCAAGGTCATATAATCCTTCAGAAATCAATCTAATATGATGATTTGGTTAAAAAGCAAAAACATGATCAAAGTTGAAAATGGTTGTGCTGCTTAATCTTTTTTTTGCAGAATTCTATGATAAATATGAAGTTTAAAAGAACAGCATTAATTTGAAATAGAAATAGCTGTTTACACGACACCACTAAACACATAAAACATTTAATGCATTTTGGACGTTCATTTACACTACAACGGTGTTAAGGGTTAAAATATTTATAATTTTTAAAATATTTATATTTTATTTATAATGTTTAAAATGTCACTTTTTCGATAATTTTAGTGCATTGTGCAAATGTATGTGCATATGTAGCCGCCTGTGTGTTACATGAACTAAAAGAACATTATATATATAATATTTTCTGGCTAGTTAACTTTAGTTTTTTTTTTTAAATACTCAATTTTCGATTTAATACTCAATTTTTTTTAATACTCAATTTTCAATTTTAAATAATACTCAATTTTCACCCAAACTGAATAAGTGAACAAGTTTTTACCGCGTAGCCTAAATTTTCTATAAATATTTTTGAAAATTTATTTTCTTTTATTTGTTAACTCAAGTTCTTGGCTTATGAGCTACATACATGGGCATTTGGTTGACATTCTTAGCACCCAATAAACGGCTCTGGGCATTCGTAAACCACACCTCAAATAAGAGAAAATGAACGTGTTTCCCAGACGGTCTGACGTTAGCCAGGCTAAGACTTTTGAAGATATTGCATTTGAATCTTGATATTTCATCATCTTGACCAAACAATCATTCAACAGATTCAAAAAGTTTAATGTAAAAACTAAAACATAACAAAAAATCTATATATTAAGCATTGTTCCACATAGTTTGTTGTGACTGTCTTGTAGGTGATGGGCTTTGGTCTCTATCTCATGGATGGAACCAACAGCAACATCTACAAACTGGACGCCAAGAAGAGAATCAACCTCACAAAGATTGACAAGTTTTTCAAGGTGTGTGTATGTGTGTGCTCTTTTCTTGAACAGCTGTCTATCTCGTCTGACCACTTGTGTCAATCTGAGACAATCTGAGACAATCTTTGATGTGATTTGACATTCTGTTTTACCCCTACAGCAATTGCAGGTAGTGCCTTTGTTTGGTGACATGCAGATTGAACTGGCTCGCTATATTAAAACCAGCGCCCACTATGAGGAGAACAAGTCCAGGTGAGTGCCCATGCAGGCCATAGTTAAATAGGAACGCTGTTGTTTGCAGATGCGTTTTAGCTTACTATAATTAAAGGAATCGATCACTCAAGATAAAAGTCTGCCCTTCCAAAACTCATATAACTTTATTTTTTGTGAAATACAGAAATATATTTTAACAAAGTACTGGTTGGTCTTTTCCAAGAAACTGGAAATTCATCATAAAAGTTTTAGAAATAGTCTTTGTCCACATGCTGTGTTTTTTTGTTACATTTTGGGGGAAAAATGTTAACAGTATAAAATACAAGTTTCTGCTTTTTGTGAAATAATAAAAATGGTGTATTTTAATATTTGTGTAAATACTGGATCCTTCCATGTTTTTTAATTGCCTGTCCTCTTCCATCCTCTAGGTGGTCGTGCACATCTTCAGGCAGTAGTCCACAGTATAATATCTGCGAGCAGATGATTAATATCCGTGAAGACCATATGCGCTTCATTTCTGAGCTGGCTCGCTACAGCAACAGTGAGGTTAGAGGGTTTTTTTTTTCTTCACTGTCTTTCTAAACAAATGCAGTGTATACTTGCACAGTCACCACCCACTGACTCATATTGCCATGACGTTGGCGGGGGACAAAATGTGTTACCTAATCTGCCAAATGTCTTGCTCCTTCTAAACATTAAGACCTCTGACAAAGTTAGCTCACGGAGTCGGTTTCAGAGAACAAACTTCGAAAAGTTAGTTTTAGGTTTGATAAATTTCACCTGACATTTGTTTTCCCTACCCATTGTTCTATAGGGTCTTACAAAGAGATCAGTTGCAGGATTAGTTTTGACATTATGCAACCATTGTATATCGACATTAAATATTCGTTCAAAATCACAAACGTGTATTAATGCTGCATAGTTATACCTGAGAATGCTTTGATGCATTTGCAAAGCGCATGATGATTCATAAAATATATAATTATCAGTTAAGCCTACGTTTACTTTCTTCAGTGACACAGACGGAAATGAAAAGACTATCAGTCAAAGTTCAGCTTTAGGAGGGAAAGATATAGGGCAGGATAAGGGTAGACTGAGAGAAAAAGAAAGATGTAGATGAGGAGAGAGCAGGTATTGACAAAATAATCTAATGCCCACTGACATGGTTTTAAAGCTATTTACTATCCTTTTTCTGGCCTTCAAAAGTCTTAGAGTAGTTCAAAAAAACTTTTGCTGATAATTTACTCACCCCCATGTCATCCAAGATGTCCATGTCATTCTTTCTTACCCTTAGCTTCTTTCTTAGGAAAGAAGCTAAGGGTTTTGATAAACATCCCAGCATTTTTCTCCATATAATACACTTCAGTGGAAACCAAACGGTTCAAAATCCAAAAGACACTTTCAGTACAAACTGCAAACTGCTTTAAATGATTCCAGAT
>JAOTRC010000004.1:20998990-21010952 GCA_027497675.1 Cyprinella lutrensis
ACTTCTTCATAAAAACTATGATCAAGCATGATCATGAAATTGAACATAAACTATGGTCAACTACGTAGAGCACAATACATGTTTTAAAAAACTTATTTTAGCAAAAACAAGTTTAAAATCAACTTAGGATATTTAAATACAACAAAAATTGTTAAAAGAGCTCCACTGCTTATGTTTGCTGTCTAGCAACCAAAAAATGCTATCATATTACATGATGCAACCCTGGAAAAAATCAAACTTTATAAAAGTAAAAAGTCATTGGTAATAGTTTTAAACTTATTTTGTTGTCATTATAAATAACATAAAGTCCATATACAGTGTTACGTAAATATCTCAGTACGGTGAAGTCATGGAAACAGAGTTAATGATTTATAAAAAGTGTGTGGCAAGTGATCTATACTGTGCTGCACCTTTACGTTAAGCACAAAAGCTACCGAACAGGTGTGTCTGAATAAAACATCTCAAAAATGTTCACACCCATACCAGTTAAAACTCTGGCAAAATGGCGTATGATTTTCTGACACCGTAAGATTAAAAGCTTACAGAAAGAAACATACCTGCTCGCATCGAGCCCTTCCTGGCCAGTCGAAGGAGTCCTTTCTTCTTTAAGATGAAACTACCACCGATAAATATACTGGAGCTTATTGCCAAAGCAAGACCTATATAGAAGTCGTACTTTCCTCTGTCTTGACCCATAGTGTCGTTGGTAGAGTTTCCTCTCGTCACATTGACATACATGCACCAAAGATTCAATCCAGAGGAACAATCCCGGCCAACTGCTGAGCCTGGCAAGAAATAAAAAAGTATAATAATTATGTAAATAAATTCCAATAAGTTCCAAGTTAGGGATGAACTTTTCTCATACCGTTTTTATAAGAAACACTACTACACACATTACAGCTCACAAGATCTGAAACGTCATTCATGTCAACACACACACCCTGCATTGAGGGAGAATAAAGAATGACAGTGTGTGTGTGTGTGATGCAGATTAATTGATGACATGAGCAGTACAGGAAGTGACTCAAACTGCAGGTCGAAGTCCTTTTACACATGTTGACTTAAAGCGAATGTCATTTCAATACAATGAAAGATAGTCAATGTGCAACTCAATGCGTGTCCACATAAGAAGTATTTCTGGTTTGTTTCAACATAAGGCCAGAATTTTAATGACATAATTTTGTTTTTAAGTGAACTATCCCTTTAAGGCGCAAAACATGAGCATACAGCTGATCCAGCAAACTTTACAGCGGTACAAAACCCCATGTCCATTTTTTTCCTAACGTTAAGAGTAAACCAGCCATCTCTTAAGGGTCAACATGTAGGCGATGTCTTCTTGATATGACAACATGATGAGAATTACCTTATTCATACAGTCAAACCCAGCCGGATAGCTTAGCAAATTAGCTTCATAATTCACAGCAAAACACGCGTGGCTAAAGGAGGTAATGGAGTCATTCACAGTACCTAGTTCAATTCCAGGGATCAGCTCGACATCGTGTTCGGTCACAGAGATTTTACGGTTTTGACTTTCACATTTTCTCGCGACCATGAAATTCAGACGCGATGTTGACGCGAACCTTTGCAGACCCACCTACACAGCAGCGATGTCCGATTCGTGAGCGAATCGTTCTTTTGAGTCGGATCTTTTCAAACAATCGGTTGAACCGGATCACAAAACTCGGTCTGAACAATTCTTCCATTAATTAGAAATAAATAAAAAGATGCAAATTAAATGAAATAAAAAGATTCAAATTAAATATTTATTAACTAGTATATTACTTATTAATATTAGCTTAAACAAAATAAATCAAAAGGGCAGCACATGTCTAGCGTTTTAAGAGCTTTCACGTTCTTTGAAGATGAAATAACATAGATTTATTGTTCACAGGCCTGAAAATTAGAAAAAAAATTAAAAGGGAGACATATGATGGTTGACTTTACTATAATGAATGTGAAATTTTTTCTTCATAGAGGGTGCTGTCAGTGTCAAAATATCTTGTTTTGTGTTCAAAGAAACAAACTCATACAGGTTTGGAACAACTTGAGGGTGATTATGTTATGACATTTTTATTTTTTGTTGAACTATCTCTTTAAAGATTCGAGAGAAGATGAGTAAACTGATAGTGAATATGTTCCAAATAAAACGTATTGTGTATGTTTTTGAATTTATTGTATGATTATATTAACACTGTGAAACGTAAATTAAATTTTGCTTGAACTAAATGATTTATATTTTCCATGTAGCCTACCACATGATGCAGCAAAACGCCATGACGTAAAAGAATCAACGAATGCATTCTTTGAAATGAATTGTTCGAGAGAGCCGATTAGAGAAGAGTCGGACACCCATCAGTAAAAGGAAAGCGGAAACGTACGCGCAACCTCTCTTTTGATTGGTCTTGTGTTAAAGTCTCCCTTTATGCGTTTAAACATTGTAACAAAATGCAAAGTGATGTTGTAAAATGTAAACTTGCTTTTGTTATAGATATGTTAAATCCTAAAAAAGTTCCCTCATCGCGTGTATGATTGCTTTTTATGTTGAGCTCGTGGAGGTAGTTGTATTCAGTTGCACGTAAGTAAACGACAGGTGCAGAAACCAGAAATAAAATGCAGGAACCTCTTACACTAAATTAAAACAACGTATTTTGTACAGCAAATCAAAACACATTTAACGTCACAATGTAACGTTGTATAAACAGGTAAATATGTTCTTAACATGTTATTAACGTGAAAATATACTGTATTAATATCGACAGATTGCAGAAATATAATACAACGGGTCTGGTTTTCATCCGGCAAACATTTGCAACTACAGAGTAAACGAAAACATCGATTAAAATAAAATACTACTTTAAAGAAATTAAAATAATAATCTGTGAATACAATCAGAAATGCCCCCATTGGAATACGTAAAAATAACGCACAACTTACTCTGGAATTGAAATAATTTCCGTTCTCTGATGGATACAGTGGGAAAGTCATTTGACAGATCGACAAGGTTTAGGAAGGCAACTGTTGTCTCAAAGGTAAGGAAAACTGCCCCTGCTGGCCGTCATCTCGCCATGCTTACAATTACATTAAATTATTGATGGTAGACTGACCAAAACTGTTTCCACAGAATTATTCCAGACGGAAATCCTTAAATACAATGAGACCAAGATAAACATTTTTTTTTTTTGTATTTAAAAATTGTGATTTATGAATGGTTGACTGCACACACACACACACACACACACACACACAAAAACAAACATAGGTTAATATAATATAAATGTTAGTTTTTATTTCCAATAAGTGATTAAACTAATTATATATTCTAAATAAATTAAATTAAATAATTAGATATTCATGAAATCATTATATTATTATCCCTTGTGCTGTGTTAAAAACCTGTAACACCTTTTGTGTTCTGTCAAAACTTTCAAAACAATATTGTAAATTGCTTGTTATGCTATATTGTCACCAAATATTGAATTTAATCTTTTGTAAACTTTTCTTTCAATTTGGACTGGTTTTGTATTTTTGGAATGGATTGATTGTAAGCCTCGTTGATCTGAGCTTATGCAACTCGTATGCAACATCTTCTGTGAGTAAAAAGCATTATTTGTGGATAATTTAATCAATATTCAACAAAATATGGAACAATATTGGCACCATTTATCACACTGGTGCACTGTACTGTTTAATTAAGATGTTTGTTTTGAAATGCTTTTATTTTTTCAAAATAGAAAAATGTATATGCCAACAAAAAATTGCTTATAAATCTCCTGTTATGCTATCATAACCAAAATTGGATTCAATAATTTTGTGAATTTGTTTCCTATCAATTAAGGAAGGTTTCTAGTTAAACATTAAAGTGAACTAGTGTGATAAATTGATCTAAATAATTGTACACTTTATTCAATATTATACACTTTCAGGGGAAAGAAAATCCTCTCCAGGTCAAAATGACCCACACAACATAAGAGTCAATCAATAACTTATTAACTGAGATAAATTGGTGTATACTAATCAAGATATATTCCATATTAAAATACACTTTTTTATTTAATATGATGAAGTCTATAAAATGTTATGGGATGTTTCCCTTATTTGGATTTGGAGTGGTAAATTACTATTAACACACAATATCCAATCTTTGTTTCTTAAACCAACCCTGTCAGTTATTGAAAAAAAACAATGATGTACTCATAAAGTTAGTCCTCTTTAGCTTTGGTTTGGCTCCAAGTAAGTGTAGTTTCTTGAGATATGCGTAATAAGGCAACACCCACAGATACTGTGATAAAACCACACAGAATACCCAAAAAGTCCACAATGCCGATTGCTGTCCATTCCCTGAAGAGAATAGCGGAGGCTATGATGACACAGGAGGTGAAAGTCACATAGTAAATGGCCTCAAACATGTTTGAGCTAAAGCTCTCCAAGGCTTTGTTGATAAAGGTGAACTGGATCAGAATACTGACTATGAGAATTCCCAGCAAGCCCAGGAAGAGGTAAAGTGCTCTGCTATCACTTGTAGGTGTTCCACTGAAGGCCTCCTGAGCAGCCAGTCCCAGGCCTTTGCTGCTGGGCACGGTGAAACTCCCAAGGAGAGAACAGATGCCCACATACACCATAATGTTAGATTTTCCGTGAACTGGAGTCAGCCAACCGATCAGAATGATCAGCGATAAGACCACCAGTGAGATGTACACCAGGAACACTAAATCATGAGTGGAATTTGAAAGATCAGAAACATGGTATGGTTTAATGTATGAGAGTGAGTTAAAATGAATAGTGAAAATTCTGTCATCATCAACTGAACATTTATTAGAAGAATATCAGTAAACAGACAGTTTCTGGTCTCATTGACTTCCATAGTATATTTTTTTCCTACTATGGAAGTCAATGAGACCATAGCTGTCTGGTTACTGATCTTCTTCTGAATAGCAGAAAATCGGCTGAATGGATTCGAAAACGGTAAAACTCAACTCTGGGGGAGTGGTAAAATGAGCCTATTTCCAAAAAAGTGGAGTATCTCTTTAATTTGACCTGACTTTATTTTCATATGTAATCTTTTTTTCCCATGTTGAGTATCCCACATTCGCTTTTTTTTTACTGTAAATTATACAATGAGTTGTTCAATTTTACTTTCAAAAACTTTAAATGTATCGAATTTAATGAAATGTACTACATCTATCACAGTTATTTACCGTATATAATAAGGAAACTTTCTGTTAACCAATTAACAGTTTTTCACTGTAGCATTTTTACAGTCTTTTACCGTTAAAATCATGATCATTTTTTTTACAGTGAAATCAAGATTAATAAACGCTTTAGAAGTATTTTTCATTGTTAGTTCATAGTATTAATGAATGAAACCTTGTTGTAAAGTGTTACCAAAATGATTTAGTAGTTTTTAATTTAATCATTAAATTAAAAACTACTAAATTACTTTTTCTTTTTAGTTAGAAACCCCCTAAATCCCTAAAACAACAATACAATGTATATTTAGACTTGATTTTATAGACTGTATTTAATTCAATTTCTTAAGACCTTGCAGGCTGGTGTTAGCCGAAACTTTAAATGAGCCGAAATTCTGCAAAATGTTTTTGTTTCCATTTAGTCGTCTTACTCTTTCGTAATGGACACAGATGTTGTGTATGCTGCCCGCTTTTCATCTTTAAATGTCCCTTCACAAGATGTGTCTACGCTCATAAAAGCAAGTATGGAGACGCAGGGGGGACATGCTAAAAGTAGGCCGTTTCCTGAACTCGGCTTGACGTTTTCGTGTCTGCCATGAATTCCGACTCACTGAAGTCAAACGTCTGGCTTGTAATTCATATGCACGTGTCTTACTTTTTTTTATTTTTATGGTAGGCCTTTCTCTTTGTCTCATGAATTACGCAAACACCCATTCTTCACTCACTTGTAACAAATTTAATTTTGAGTTCTTACAGCCCCAGACGTGTTTCATGCATGTAATTTTCATTTATTCAGCCATTTCGGCGTATAATTGATTTTGACTCGTTTTAACACGCGTTCGGATGACTAAGTTAAGCGACTGTTCATCCTTCTCGCGTTAAAACAATTCCGGGTCCCCTAACAAATAAAAATCAGGGCTGATCAAAAAGATAAGCTGTGTTTTGAATTAGTGTCACTCAATGTACTTAATTATTCATATATGATTAAGAAGCGGCGCCTAATCCAGTAAATAGAGTTAAAAAGAGACAGAAATTCTGTCCCTTCAGGTGCGGCAAGCTCTTAATCAAATTATCCTCACATCCGGGCATGTCGTATTCTTCAAACACCCCCGGTGACTTCTCAATGCAGATTATAATCAGCTCCTATTTTCAATCTTTGATTAAAATCGTGCAGGCTTGGACAGACTCGGCTCTTCCTGTGATGATTCAGCCAGCTAATTATTAATATTAGAGACCCACTCTCGTTTTTTTTTTCTTTAACCCCCCCCCAACCAAAATTACAGTGAACCAGTGGACCAGAGTGGTTAAACAATGCCCATAACTATTAATCATGTTGAGTCGCATTGGATGTGAATCCATTAGTTCATTCTTATTTAAATGTCTTACAGCGGTTGGGAGGGGACAAGGTTTCGCCGAGGACCCGGTTTGTCCTTCCTGACCTTCAACTTAACTCTCTCAGGCAGAGATTTCACCATTTATTCTACCATTTATGCTTTTAGTTGCTTGTTAATTTTTTTAAATTAAGGGATGTTCGCTCCTTAATTTGAAGTGTTAAAGGGATAGTTCACCCAAACATGAAAAATCTGTCTTCGTTTACTCACAAGCTGTATGAGTTTCTTTCTACTGAACACAAAAGAAGATATTTTGAAGAATAAGGGTAACCAAAGAGTTGAAGGACCCTATTGACTTCCATGGCATTAAGTGTTCAGGTAACCAACATTAGTTGTTCAATGTAGTGCTTACACCAAAACTCTGAAAACTTGAATCTTTTCTCACACAGTGATTTTTATTTTGGGGGGACACTGTCAGAAAAAAAGGTACAAAAGCTGTCACTGGGGTGGTACCTTTTCAAAAAGGTACACTTTTGTACCTAAAGGCTGCATATTGGTACCATCATGGTTTTTCTGAGAGTGTAGGTTACTATGTGAGGACGTTTTTTGTCCAATAATTAGGATCTCTGTTTTATTAGAGTTGAGTCGTTGGAAATCACTAATCATCCAATTTTTTCAACTCTCTTCAACGCAGGATTTCCATCCGTGTAAAAGTTTCAATGCTACTACTAACACTGCTAACGAGAGCATTAGTAACGCTATTAGTAACGCACCATCTAACGCTATTGTAAAGTGACACAAGTAAAACGTTTCTAGTCTCAAAACAGAAGCACAGATGAACTGAGACGATGATGAAGAGTTTCGCCTGTAGAGCAGCGTGAACATTCTGATGAACATCTGAGGACATCATGAGGGACTAAATGAGGACAGAACTCAGATGTTCACACACACACACACGTGTTTTTAGCATCCTCTGCCTCATATGAGGGTTTTATCAGCATGTGTCCAGAACTGAAGAGAGGAGGATCTAAATGTCAGCTGTGATATCAGATAAAACAAAAGCTGAACCTCACTGTGAACATGACTCTCTCTCTCTCTCTCTCTCTCTCTCTCTCGTAGCGTTTGTTCAGCCCACCTATGATGAGTCAGTCTCCCACTCGCTGACACTCTCGGCCAATCAGAGAGCTCACTGCTGCCACTGCTGCCGTCAGAGCCCCGGTGATGAACACACACACACACGCAGAGCCCTACCCATAATCCTGTGCCAGGCGAGAGCAAGGCATGAGAAACAGCAGCTCTCTTTGGGTGGGACACAAACTCCTGAGTATCCGACACACACACACACACACACACACACACTCACTCACACACACACACTAGTTACGGACACACATAGTTCTGTCCCACACTTTGCGTCAGTGCTTCTGGCCGCGGCTCATTTTTCTTGTAAAGCAGAATAAAGTGAAGTCAGATGTACGTGTGGAACAGAATCAAAAGAAGAGAGACGAGTAGAGGACGAGCGAACCGGCGTCAGCGTCTCAGGCCTGATCATACAGGCATCATCTACTGTGTGTTCATCTCTACAGCTCTTATACAGTACAGATGATCTCAAAGCAGCTCTACAGCGATAGACAAGGAAATGACCATCAATGATTGGATCCAGATCAGCCACAACACCTGACGTGGTCAGCCGGATCCGGGCCGTATCCAGACCAGATGGAGGACACGCCCACAACACTTTCCCCAATATAGATTACATCAAAGCAACTTCACAGTATCAGTCAAAACATCATAACAATGTTGGTTTCTTAGTGGAGAAACATCGACGTCTGGTAGAGCTGATCAAGGGGATTACTGATGGGTCAGTTAATCTGAATATCCTCAACTGAGCGAGCCAAAGGAAACAGTGGCAATGAACCCAAAAACTCCATCAGGTGACCCAATGGTGTCCTAAACTCCATCAGGAGAAACAGACTAAACAGTCTCTAAACAGACTTTAACCTGAACCTGTGATAAACACTGATGGCGTTCACATGCGTGTTAGGAATTGTCTATATAGTTATGTGCATTTGAATATTTGTGCTCAGGTTTATAAATCGCCACAAAACCATGCCTGAACAAACTAGGGGGAGCGGGGTTGGTTGACACACGTTTCACTCTCTGTCATATTTCTCAGCCATGCTATATGTTAAACTAGTCTAACCAGTAACAATCGAAAGATCTCAGCTACTCAACCGATACATTTAATGTTAATAAATTATTCCTAAAAATGTCTTATTCATATTTAAAGTGATGTTGTGCCCCACTATGAGGGTTGGTTGGCACAGATGCAATTTTACAAAGAATGAGGTGACGAATATAAAAAGAACTTAACCATTTAATTCAAACCAGACGCAGAATAACATTCAACAGAATTTCTGCCCATTTTTAACCAAACCAAAAACAAATACAGTTTGTAAAGTATACAGGTGCTGGTCGTATAATTAGAATATCATCAAAAAGTTGATTTGTTTCAGTAATTCCATTTAAAAAATGAAATTTGAATATTATATTCATTCATTACACACAGACTGATACATTTCAAGAGTTCATTCCTTTTAATTTTGATGATTATAACTGACTACGTTTACATGCAGCCAATTTTCGGGTTATGGTCGGGTTAAGGTCACTATTCGGGTTTCTGAAACATTAGGAATAACCCGTTTACACGCGTGAGCAGAGAGAGTTTCTCAAGTTAACATGGAATTGCAATATCCCCATGTAAATGGCGACACGCGGTTAGCGTCTGGACATCCAGAAAACCTTAAGACGCAATATGCGTCAATTCTGATTCTTCTTTCTGTATCCAAAGACAACATCAGCATGCGGATAATGAATAGTTCGGGGCAGATAGGGATCGCCTTTGTTTGCGTTTTGATGCTGGTAATGTTACTGACCTTGATCGTAAAGTACGCTGCGCTGCGTCTCGCAATGTTTACTTCCAGTATACTCAACGCGGATTTTTGTATGCGCCGAGAAGTTTCTCAACTCAAAAGACCAAGATTCCTTGCGCATAGATGCGCAGAACACAAATCACAATGAGGAAATGCTGATACGCGTTTACATGACCAAAAATTTGGGTTAGAAAAGAGGTAACCCCGTATAATATCTCGTTTTTTAAAAACCGGGATATTCAGGTTTTTGCCCGTGTTTACATGGCCGTTCGCGACCGGGTTATTGCCAATATCCCGGTTTTGAACGGGTTATTGGCTGCATGTAAACGTAGTCACTGTTACTTTGATTCTTATTTTGTTTAAATTACATTGCTTGACTGTTTGATGTACTTCTGCTCTCATCTTCATCTTTGTGGACTACATTGTGACACATACTGAGAGATTTAGTTAGCCAAACGCCTCTGACAGTGATGGTTCTGGGTTATTTAGCTCTCAGAAAACCAATTACTAAATCCTATAGTCCTGATGGACAGCTGAGACATTGCCAAATATAAGTACAAACAGTGTTAGGGGCCGCTCACACAGGACACATTCTTGCTTTAAAAACAGTGGCAGAATAGACAAAACATAGGGTCTCGAGACACGTTTTTGTTACAAGTTACAGTACAAAATCAGCACAAAAACAGATAACAGAAAAAAAAATCATGAAAATAGAAAAAACACCAGCAAATTAAGTAAACATCTTTATCAATTTGACAACACATGCTGCAAATACTCCCAACACAACCAAATACAGAAACACGCAGCAACTACTCACAACTCAACCAAACACACAGCAAATACTCACAACTCAACAGGCACATAAATAAAACATAATGATGTGCACGGATAAATCATTTACAATAAATATTGCAATATTCCATAAAATATTAGATTAGTACGTTTAGATTTCATGGTGACTTTAAAAAAAGAACAAAGTTAAATGTATTCTCGTGGCAAGTTTAAGTTAGATAATATATTAAAAATGCAATCAAAGGAAACCTTATTGTAAAGTGTTACCAAGGGTTGTTTAGAGAACAAATTGTACCACATAGGTGTGACAATAATTATTACAGATAATAGGATGTGTCATAACTTGTTAGATTGCATTTTTTTGTCGCCTTGTGTATGGAATATTATATTATGAAGTAATATAATTTTATGGTTAATTGGAAGTGAGTTAAACCTGACTTTTCGTGAACAAATCATGGATTTTCCATAAATTTTCCTACAGGATCAATGCATGAGTGGCCGTTTTATGGCACAGACATGATTAGCCGGCTTATTAAATGTGGCCAAAGTGCTCGGATCGCATACGTGATGCATACTTTGTGCTTCACTTGCCAAAACCAACGGTCCCCTGAGGTCCTTACCAGAGCTAATGAATTCACAAAGAATGGGGCTCTTCTGCATGAGTGCCAATCTGTCTGACTTCTCCACTGGAGCGCACACACGCAAGATACAGTATGTCTGTGTTCCCAGACTGCCTTGTTATTAACGTACTGTACTAGAGGCCTAGCAGAAATACAGTACATGCCACACAACATACAGTACATATAGTTATATATTATGTAAAATGTTTTATGATTGAATTTCAGCAAATAACTTTTGAGATTCTTAAGCATTATATGTGTTACTTCTAAAGATTAGACTATGGTGGTAAAAATGCTTACTAACTTTGTTGTTTGTTATATCAAATCCTTTATCTCATGTCATAAGCCACTAAATGAACACTAACTTTTGCAAGACAGCAGAAGGATAGTAGAAAGGAAGTTGCCTCCACTTAAAGGAGAAGCATCTTTATTAACATTAAACAAAAACTGTGGACGGAACTACCAAAAATAAGGCTTTTATGCTCACCAAGACTGCGTTTGTTTGATAAAAAAAACACAGGAAAATATACATTTTCAAGCAATAAATGAAGTTTAAAAGAGCAACATTTATTGAATTTTGTAACATTTTAAATGTCTTTACTGTTACTTTTGATCTATTTAATGTGTCTATACATAAATAAAAATACATGCAAACACCCTTTGACAAATTTGCATAGTACTGAATCATGTGGCAAATGATCATAGCTTTGATGAGGATTGTGAGTTTATCTAAATGAATCAGCTGACAAATTATGCATGTTGCAGCCGAAGGACACTTAACAGTTTCTGTTCTACCATTGAGCAAATGACTCATTAAGTAAACGGTTAGAATGACTTTTAAAAACATAGTAAAAGTGGTGAAAAGTAGAAACAGATGCAAATAGAAAAAAACACCAGCAAATAAAGAAAACATCTTCATTAGTGTGACAACACGTACTCACAACTCAACCATGTGCAGAATTAGACACTGCAAATAGCACAAACCACAAGATAAATGTTTCCAGGGGACCCCAACAAGTGACAAACCTGGGGTGCGTTTCCCGAAAGCATCGTTAGCCAACTATGGTCGCAAGTTCCGTCGTTATCAGCATAGTTCAACG
>JAOTRC010000004.1:21036236-21046594 GCA_027497675.1 Cyprinella lutrensis
TATTATATAAATATTTTATATATGAATATATACATGCATGTGTGTGTATTTATATATATACAAAATAATTATATACAGCACACACAAATATATTATATAAACACAGACTTATTTTGGATGCGATTAATCACGATTAATTTTTGCACAGCCCTAATTTAAATATAAAATATTTAAATTTAGATATTTAAAAAAATGTTTAACCATTTTACTCCACTTCTACCTTTCAGAATGGCTCCAGTCATCTATTTTCTTCGGTGGTCTTCAGACGAGTCAGATCCACTATAATTATAATGAGGAGAAGGATGAGGACCACTGCAGCTCTCCAGGGACCACCACTCCAGACAAAGCCAAACTATACTGCCGCAGAATCACTCTGAGTGATCACGCCCAGCCCTTTCTGCAAGCCATTGCTGACAACACCACCCAGGACCACACTGTGAAGGTCATTCACAGGGAAAGACTATAATTTATATGTCTCTTTATTTAGGATTATTTATTATACAGCTCATTCCCGAAGATTTTACTGTCAAATTGTTTATCAGAACAGATACTGCATCATTTGGGATGTGTTCTGATAGTTGACATTGGATTCTTTCTTATTTGCTGCAGGACTTTTTATGCCAAATCGAGCGGTGCTGTAAACAGTACCATCTCATCACTCCCATCACTTTTCCACCTGAACATCCTGTAGAGGAAGTGGGCCGCCTGCTGCTCTGTTGCCTTCTCAAGCACCAGGACCTTGGTAAGTGTTTGTTGAATTGAGTGGTGACATCTGCTTTATATACTTTTAGTTTCTGAAATGCTACTCACTAAACTAGCACTGAAGTTTCTGTCTTATTTTTCTTATTATTCTTTGTCTTATTTTGTTATTCTTTGTCTTATTTTGTTATTCTTTGTCTTATTTTTGCTTACAGTTATTCTTACTGTTTGTCTTATTATTATTTGATTCATTAATTATCAAAATCGGTTTTCTTATGCAGGTCATGTTGCCCTTTCTCTTGTTGATCAATATGCCTTGGGTGTAGACCAGGGGAAACAGAGGTCCCTCCCCAAATCCGTGATTGATGTGTGTCGAATGGTGTACCAGGCCAAGTGTTCTCTGATAAAAGTGAGCTAAGAGAAAATCTAAATAATCCAAATAAATGTATTATTCTTTTGTAAGTGGTGATTAATTTTAGTACCTTTTACAGTAGCTTTAGGTTTGAATATTAATTCCAGGTCTAAGCTGTGTTTAAGTGTAATGTCACCTTTTCATTTACATCAAAATGACCATCTCTTCTGTAATATTTCCTGCGTGGTACAGACACACCAGGAGCAGGGCCGCTCTTATAAAGAGGTTTGCGCCCCAGTGATCGAGAGGCTGCGATTTCTGTTTAATGAGCTCAGGCCTGCCGTCAGTAATGACCTGTCCATTGTGTCCAAACTGAAGCTTCTGAGCTCTCAGCCTCGCTGGAAGAGGATCACACAGAAACTGATCAGAGACCGCCGCAAAAAGAGGGGTAACTAGTCTAACTGTTCATTTAAATGTTCTGTGTAAAATGTTCAATCTGTAATTATAGCTTGTTTCACTTAATTTCTCAGTGCCTAAGAAGTCAGAGTCAGCTGATCTGGAGGAGTGTAAGATGGAGAGAGAAGGGACCAATGAGGAGCCACCTGCTCCTATCAATCCCACCCCTGTGGACAAGAAACAAACTGTCAAATCTGCAAAGGTTTGCCTTTTCTCTCTCGCTCTCTCTCTTATTGAATCATGCATATCTGTCAGAGATTATTACAGCTGTGTCTATAAATATCTCTTGCATTGCTACTGCTCTAACATCTAGGTGTTATTTGCATGTTACATCTATAGTTGCTGTCCTTTCAAAGTTACTTTAATACCTTCTTCATCAACAGCATCTTGTTTAGTTGAAATTACAGTTTGGGGATTTCTATGGAATTTGCTATTATATAACATATATATGTGTTTTTTTTGTGCCCTTTAACTTGTAGCAGGATAAGTGGCAGCCTCTGCTAAACACCATAGGCAGCGTTCAGAAGTACCGCTGGTTAAGGCACAGCGTTCAGGGCTCCTTCTCTCAGTCCAGCCTCATGAGCACCATCGTTGAGTTTGCTCTGAAAGAGGAGCCACTGGACGTGGAGAAGATGAGGAAATGCCTCCTTAAACAGCTGGAGCGAGCTGAGGTCCGGCTGGAGGGAATAGACACTATGCTTAAGTTGGCATCCAAAAACTTCCTTCTGCCTTCCGTACAGTACGCCATGCTCTGTGGCTGGCAGAGGGTCATACCTGAAGGGACCAATATTGGGTAAGTGCAAAATATTATCAATGTATAGCACTTGAATCAGACTTGTGTTTACATGTAATATCTGCTTTGCTTCAATAGGGAGCCTCTGGCTGACTGTCTAAAGGACGTAGATCTCATTCCTCCGTTTAACCGAATGCTGCTGGAGGTGACGTTCGGTAAGCTCTATGCTTGGGCCATCCAGAACATCCGCAACATCTTGTTGGAGGCCAGTGTCAAGTTCAAAGAGCTGGGTGAGTTTAAAGATCAAAGACTTTAATATCTTTATATACAAAAGTTTATTAAATATTAAAATAGAAAAGTTGTTTTAAATTGTGAGAATATATTTTAAAATGTAACTTATTCCTGTAATGGCAAAGCTTAATTTTCAGCAGCCATATGATCCCTCAGAAATCATTTAATATGCTAGTGATGTCAAAAGTGCCGACTTCTGTGTTGAGAAGAATCTTAAACATCTCTGATTGACCATTGTGGTCACATGCTCATCAGATATGTTTGTGATTGGCTACAGTGGTCAGCGATTCAAAAGCATGTTGTAAAAATACTTCAATGACGCTCTTCACCGAGGTCTTAAACAGATACACACTTCAGTTGTGCTGCTTAATATGTTTGAAAACCATAATACATTAAGTACAATTTTTTACTTCTGAACAAATTTGTGTCCTTTCTGAGTAGAAGTGTTAATTTCTTAAAATAATTCAATCTTATTGACCCTGAACTTTTTTTGTACAGTAAATCTTATTGACCCTAAACTGATTGTTGTTTCCTCTCCTCCAGGTGTGCAGCCAGTGCCTCTGCAGACCATCACTAATGAGAACCCAGCAGGCCCCAGTCTGGGTACCATCCCTCAGGCACGCTTCCTGCTGGCCATGCTCCATATGCTCACTCTCAAACATGGAGCCAACAGTCTGAGCCTTCTGCTGAACTCCGGCACCCTCGCCCTCACCCAGAGTGTTCTCCGACTCATTGGTTAGCACCTTCTCTCTTTATTTTCTAGGGTTGTTGGACTCTCTTGTGTAGGGTTAGATTGGTTCAGTTTTATAGGATCATGTGGGTTCTGTTCTATAGGGTTAGTTAGGATTCTGTTTCGAGTTTTTAGTTTGGTCTTGTATTTCTTGGCATGAATGTGTGAGGCCTGATCAATCAGTCCAATGACAGTTTCTGAGAAGTGGGTGAAGGTTTAGTGTTGTAATTGGCTAATATCTTAGACAGTCCCATTCATGCTTACTCTAAGATATTTTGTAACCAATAGGCCCCTTGATTGTATTAAAATTAAAGTAACGTTTTTTTCTTTAGACAGAGGTATAATCAATGCAATAACATCAAGAGTAAAAGATGGGGTGGTGATGGGGCAGTGGATAAGACATATGCCTTTGGTGTGAGAGACCCGGATTCGAATCCACTGTGAGACACCAATGTGTCCTTGAGCAAGACACTTAACCCCTAGTTGCTCCAGAGGTGTGTGACCTCTGACATAGCAATTGTAAGTCGCTTTGGATAAAAGCGTCAGGTAAATGATTAAAGCTACACTGTGTAACTCTTTTAGTTTATTCTTAGCTAAAAACACTTAGTTTTTTCAAGAATATTTGTGCTCATTAACGTATATTTACTTCGTTCAAGTAATAAAGTATTATCGTGAGTGTATAATATGCCATTGAAAATACATACGGGTAAGGGGTTCAAATGTCTGTCGCCATGTTGCCCCTCCATCTTGAAAGTACATTAGCCAAAGAGGGACACACCCATTAATTCAAGCTTCGCCTTTCGCGTAACGTTTGAGTTAACACTCATCGATGAGGTCGAACTGGAAGCCATGTTAATCTTGGGCTACATTGGCCACCGTAGAAGTTAAAACGAAATCGGAATTGAGAGGAACAGAAACTAATGTTCAATGGATGGTCATATACCTTTTCACCACTAGATGGAGGTAAAAATCACACAGTGTAGCTTTAAAGGCCTGATATACTTCAAGCGAAATCGAAGAATGAACTGATATGATGTAATTCGAACAAAATCAGGTCAAAACGAAGTTCTTTTGTGTTCATTTCAGAAGTTTGGCTTGCCAAAGCAAACTTTCCGGAAAAGTTTGCTCTGGCTCGGTAAACACCTTTGAACTCCCATTGGTCCGTGGTGATTACGAAATAGGTAGGTGTGCGTTGAGGCTTCGCCTTTTTTCATGTGGATCTCTTCTCTGTTCATTTCTTTTGTTGAGTCCATCGAGGTCTGATGTCCGCGGGGAAAAATACAAAAATACTAGACTGAAGTTGTGCTTCTGATTAAATGAGACACTGACATTATTTGTATTGTTTAATATGGTAAAGCTGCTTGATTTTAAGCAATCTCTTGTATAAAGTGCTATAAAGAAAGTGACATGATGTGACTTTACTAGAGTGCTGAATTGTAGAAGCATATGCATTTGGCTTTGATCTGATTTTAATAAGAGAAATACTTGCTGTTTACTCAATTTGTTGTATTTTTTTATACCGTATGCTCCTGTAAAAAAAATTGTCCTGCTCTCACCTGAAAATTTCACATTTTGTCTCGCTTCCATCTAAAGCATGCACAGATTTATGCAGATTTTCAGTCTCTCTCCCGTATGTTTATGTCATAGGCTATTTTTTTCCAATCCCCCACACACATATGATGCTTCAGATCTCACGTTGTTGCATTTGTCGCAGCAGGAAGGATGTTGTTTTCATCTACAATTGGAGAAACATTGAGAATATCCAATCCAAACCCTTTATTCTTGATTGTTCCATAGTTGAATAACACTGTGTTTACACTGGACGTGAGCAGTGTGACATGACGGAAATGAATAGAGCCCATTGTAATCAGTGATACTGTCTACACTAGAAGTGGTGCAGTGCACTGTTCTATTTCTGACGTACTTCACATGCGTGTGCTACTTCTGACAACAGGAGTTTTAGGCAGATTTGTTTTGACACATTCAGTGTAGACAGCCTCAAGCTGTTGTGGCATGATGTGACACGATTAATACAAATATAAATGACATAAAAATAAAAACCTGAGTAACTTTTATGTTGAGATATTTATATTTTCAGAAGTAAAATAGAATTTCTTTCTCCCAATCCCAATACACAAATCAGTATTTTCCCTCCGCGTACTCTTGTGTCAGGTCCAGTAGGAGTGCAGACTTCTGACATAAATCAGACTACAGTTGGCCTCTGCATGGTTCACTAGGGGTGTAACGATATGTGGTTATATCGATATACTGTACATATATTGTGTTGTCATATAATTAGGGCTGTGAAATGTATTTTCAGTTTAAGAATCTTGAATATTTCTACAGTATTCTGGGGTTTTCATTGCCCGGTGTTTCCCCCTTATGTAGCTTATGTATTGTAGCAAATTGTGAAATGAGTGTATCGTTAGCGTTACACTACTATTGTTTAGCTAAAGAAGTTGTGTAATGTGCGTTTGATGTTCAAATATCTCATTGCTCATTGTCATGTATACTAGAATGGTAACATGCAGGCGATAAGTTGACAAACAAGTTGTAAAAATACGTTGTACTGTTGTGCTCTGTTTGTACTGAGCGTTAATTGTTCATTTGACAGAACATTTGAAAAGTTGTCTCACTCTTGTGTTCCTTGGTGGCTTCTTTATTTGACAAAATGTTTAGTTAAATATTTAGTCCATCGCTCTGTTGATAATAAATCTGTAGTGTTATTTACCTAGGTGTCAATCATTCATTTGAAATACATTAATGGTACAAAGAAAGGCTGTGAAATGATTAATTGCAAATAATTGCATCCAAAATAAAAGTTTGTGTTTACATAATATACAGTATGTGTACTGTATATATATATATAAAATATTTTTCATGTACTGTATATATTTATATAAATAACAATTTTTTCTTAAATACATGCTTGTATGTGTATTTAAACAGAATAATTATACACAGTATACACACACATATATTATGTAAACAACGCAAATTTTTATTTTAGATGTGATTAATCGTTTCACAACCGTAGTACTCCCCGTATTTTTGAAAAACACATTTGACATGCTATGGCAGACTTAATGAAAATTTTAAAATGTCAAAAATGGTTGTTGGTTATTCATTTTGGAAAAAGTTAAAATATGTATTTTTTTTTTCAAAATGTCTAGTAGGCTCAAAACAGGACTTTTAGATATGATATGCATATTCAACTTCTGTCCTTCACAGACTTGTTTTTTGTTTACTTTGTGCGAAATTATGTGCGTCACATAAAGAAACGCATCCTCTATCACTGTGAAGAATCTGAACCTATGGCCTTTGTTGCCAGCGCTAAGGAAATTTTATAAAAATTCTTCAGATAATAATGAGTTTGCTTTATGCCTGGAGCAAAGTTCAGTTCCCATCACACCCTACACACCCAGTGTCTGTCTCCATTGCTCACGCTCTCTCTGTCTCTTTCCTCTGATGTCTCTCCATCTATGTTGACGCCCCTCTCTCTCCTGTCTACTCTCTCTCTCTCTCTCTCTCTCTCTCTCTCTCTCTCTCTCTCTCTCTCTCTCTCTCTCTCTCTCTCTCTCGTAATTACTGTTTAAGCATTGACCTGCATGTTGGAAGTTGCTCTTAATTTTCTTTTGTCGTAGCATGTCTGTGCATGTGCTCTGCATGAGTTGGCAAAGCGGAAACAAGAATGTCTCAAAGCGAGCTAACATTACTCTGGAGTCACATTTAATTTTGTTGTCCTGGTAAACAACACCCCTCCCTGTGGAGAGCATAAAGAACTATTCAAATGAATTATATGTATATGTGTTTTCTTAATTAGTGGTGTTTGCTAAGGCAAGTATGGATATGATTATTGCTCATTCTTAATGTTAGGGATTTGGGTAAACCTCTAACCCGTAGTATTAAAGTCTCAAGTATTGTTTGTATTGCTCATGTGGTGCAATGGACCTGAGACCGGAAATCACATGACTTGTTGAGGTGTATTATTACTTTTCCAAGCAATTAGATTAACTGATTTTGGCAGGCAGATTATAAAAATCATAGATAGTGACAGTGATCCCATTTATTTCAACTGAGAAAATTGAAGCCCGTTAAAAGCTGATAGCCAGGTGTAATGCGCAGCCTCAAACAGAGCCTGTCACGTGAGCAACCTGTGTGTCTTCTAGTAGCTGTGCCGAGTGAAATCTGAATCATTCCCTTCCGAATCTCACAGAGACAGAGAGAGTGAGTATTAGCTGTCCATGAGCTAGCAACAGGATCAACTTTATGAGTCTCTCTGGGCTTCTCCCTTGGCTTTATGCCTCCACGTCCCACCGATTGCCTGCAAGCTTCTCCTCCTGTCTATACGGAAATTTCTCTTCTGTGCGACAGAGAGTCGATATATCGTAATGACGCAATCGTTAACCTATTTATACATTGTTGTGTTTCTTTTGAAATAAATAATGGACAAATGGAGTCTTTGGACATCTCAGATGTAAAGTTATTCACTGTCAAAGTGACGCCAAAATGAATGGGAGTCAATGGAATGCTAACAGCAGTTGATAGTCTGCTACAATGGAGGCTCACGTGAGGCTTCAGTTTCTGGCAGATGGATTACCCCCTTGATAAATATGGGTGAAAAATATCCCACAGACTTATATTTTTACATTGGAAGCCATATCAATTGGGTCTGAACGATTTACTGGAATATTAAATGTTTGGTGATGATGAGCTCTTTTGACCAAATCATTTCACAGGCGCAAAGCTCTTTTTCATTTTAATCTAGACTTGATGTATGTAATTAGACTTAAGAGTGATGTTTGATATGTGGGTGGCCACATAGACAAGGTCATGTTTGTATAAATATTGATGCTTTTTATCTCAGGAGCGTGCAGATATGTTTGTTAACCCTTAGCACTCTAGCCTTATCTGTTAATTAAATCAGCTTTCGGCATACATTGCCTTAGTTATAATAATCTGACGAGCATGTTTCCAGGCGGTTGATATCTTGATGAGCAGCCCCTCTCACTAAAACTTTAACTTGATCTGCTTGCCTACTTTCTCCCTGCTCGCATTCCCTCAAGTGCAGCTTTGTTTGACAAAAATACCCAGATTGCTTTCCCATTAAATGTTAATGTTGTTATCGTTTAACTGTAACTTGTGGTGGTGTAACCTGATAAGATGTGCTTTTGTTGCACAGTCTTTTCTTTTTGCCTTTTCATATGCTCAAGTGCTCAACTAGTGCTTGTTTCGGAAGTAAACCTGTGACAATAGATTATTTTATGCTATTAATGAGAGTGCTCACCCAAAAATGAATTTTCTGTCATCATTTACTCAACCTCATACCACTCCAAACCTGTATGCCTATGACTTTCTTCTATGAAATATAAAAGAAGTTATTTTTATTAATGTCTCAGTATTTTTTTGTCCATAAAATGGGAAGTCAGTGGTTACCAATATTCCCAACATTCTTCAGAATATCTTCTGTGCTCTTCAAAGGAAAGAAAAACATACAGATTTTGAATAAATGCAATGAGGGTAAGTAAATGATGACAGAATTTTCATTTTTGGGTGAACTATCCCTTTAAAACAAACAGACATTCTTTAATAAAGGCTGAATGGTTGTAATGGGTCATGGAAGTATGGTGGCCTAGTTTTTAGTTACCCCACAGCCCTGGTCTTCAACTGGATTTCTTCATTTAGTGCTTCAAATTCCTTTTATTAGTAGCTAAGGCAGAGCTGACCCAGAAGCAGCACTGCCAAACCCACCAGAATCCATGATTTATAGCTATCATCCATGTCCTCTGGAGCAGAACATTTCCTTCAGAACTGTCAGAATATTTCCCTTAACTTCTAAATGGAGGTCTTACTCCCCAAGGTGCAAGCTGTCAATCCATTATGCTGGATGAGCTGTTTCCGGGTGGCAGGCTGTGGACGTGGGAATGCCAACAGCCATCCTGCAGTAGCTCAACCAGGGTTATTGTTTCAGAAAGCTTGGTTCCCGTGGCCTAAGGGAGAACTGGCCAGTCACAGTGGTGGTGTTCTCATGAAAAACAAACATATTACTTGGCCCAAAGACATTGTCTATTTTTCTCCATTTTTCTTTAGGTATCTTTTTCTTCTGGCATTTTTGTTGCACATTAAAGGGTTAGTTCACCCAAAAATAAAAAAAATTCTGTCATTTACTGACACTCACGTCTTTCCAAACCAGTAAGACTTTCGTTCATCTTCGGAACACAAATGAAGATCTTTTTAATGAGATTTTAAAATGTATTCAATTTACATATTAAAACTTGTGTATGAAATGTCAAGTGTTAATTATATAATTGTATTTTCATTTACATTTACATTACATTTACATTTATTAATTTAGATGACGCTTTTATCCAAAGCGACTTACAATTGCTATACATGTCGAACCTCATTGGTTCTTGTACCAAACATTGTACAAAAGACTTTGCACCAAACATTGTACAAAAGACTTTGCACCAAACATTGCACCAATGTAATGGAACATGTACAATTAAATACAGAAATGCATTGCCATTTTTACATTTTGCATTGTAATTTTACATATTGCATTGTCATTTTGCATATTACATTTCAAATTGAATATTGCAACTACCCATTTGCTTCCATACATTTGAGCTTCCGCAAGAACCAGTGAGGTTCGTTTCCATGTTACGCAGCATGTTTGAGCTTCCTCAAGAACCAGTGAGATTGGTTTCCTTGTTACGCAGCATGTTTGAGCTTCCTCAAGAACCAATGAGGTTTGTTTCCATGTTACACAGCATGTTTGAGCTTCCTCAAGAACCAATGAGGTTTGTTTCCATGTTACGCAGCATGTTTGAGCTTCCTCAAGAACCAATGGGGTTTGTTTCCATTTTACGCAGCATGTCTGTGCTTCCTCAAGAACCAATGAGGTTCGTTTCCATGTTGCGCAGCATGTTTGAGCTTCCTCAAGAACCAATGAGGTTCGTTTCCATGTTGCGCAGCATGTTTGAGCTTCCTCAAGAACCAGTGAGGTTTGTTTCCTTGTTACGCAGCATGTCTGTGCTTCCTCAAGAACCAATGAGGTTCGTTTCCATGTTGCGCAGCATGTTTGAGCTTCCTCA
>JAOTRC010000004.1:21163477-21180629 GCA_027497675.1 Cyprinella lutrensis
CGTTTTTGAGCCTCAAAAACGCCGTCGCTGTGTAAACTAAAGGCACATCTGATAAAATATTTTTACGTTTTCAACCGCGAGCGTTCTCGTGTAAACAGAGCCTTAGAAAAAAGGGTTCATTGGGATATGAAGCATGGGTTCTTTACTCAACTCCAAAAAACCTTTTAATGCTATGACAAGAAAGAACCCTTTTGGCACAAAGGTTCTTTATAGCCTATTATTCATTCATATATTGCATTATTCTGTGACATTTTGTTGACATTTCGTTGTAATTAAATCATTGTTTATTAAACTGTTGTAGTAACTTAATATCACATTTTAATCATGCAGATTTTGAGGAGAAAAACTGAAATGGCACTCTTCGTGTGATATTGATTAAGTAGGCTACATAAAATGATAGAAAGATATACATTTTCTAACCCCCATATCTTGAATTTTGTGATCATTCACATGCATTCATAAATAAATTTTAGGGTCTTAATGTTTAATGTCTTAATGTCAATAATATGAAATATTTCATCCGGAAAGGACAAGACAAATGATAATGAATGAACCCAAAAGAATCCAAATAGAACCTTTTTCCTGGTTACAAAGAACTTATTATTGAACCTTTAAAAAGGGTTCTGTATAGAACCTTTTGGGGTTCGAAATACGTAGCGCTGATAGAACGTTTTCTTCTAAGAGTGTATGCAGATGACAGTAATCTTTGTACACTTCTCTCAAACCACTGCTCTCCCTACATATATAAAAATATATATATATAAAAAACTTTTCCATATCTTTTCAAATGTTTGATATTTAAAAACTTTTCCAAATGTTTGATATTTAAATCCTTTATTTATTTATTTATTTATTTATTTGTTTGTTTGTTTGTTTGTTTGTTTGTTTTAGGTGTGTGTCCTGGGACAGCAGATGTGAAATAGCCTTTTGGCTAATTCTGGCACTATATATATATATATATATATATAAATTTTAAGTGCTTCCATGTAACCTTTAAGTATTTTATTTTATTTCAGCTTTATTCAATTAACAGAAACCATTTTAATAGTTTATTTTTAGTCAACAACAGCACAGGACCAAAAATGCATCTGTTATTATGTTATGTATACTGTATGTTTATTAATATGATAGATTAAAAAAAAATCACTAAATATTAAATTATGTAAATATTTACAATTATTCAAGTTTGAACTTCACTTCCCACATTTCTCCCACAGAGCATGTGAACTTGATCTTTTCAGACAGAGACAGAACAGTTCACATCAGATTTACACCTTTCTAAGCGTAACCTTTGGGCAGAGTTTGCCCCTCTTCCTTTTTGTTCGAGCCTTCAGCTCGCCTTTCTCTACTCGTCTGCATCTTAAATGACATAAGTATTCTGTACATTTGATGAAAAAATGAATGACAAATTAATATCAACTTCATTTACATACAGTATATAGTGCTTTATACAATAAAGATTGTTCAAGGCAGCATCACAGTGATAACGGAAATAATGCATTTCGGCTGTTGAAGTCGGTTCAGTGTTGTTTCAGTTTCATTATAAAGATCATCAATTATTAAAGGAGCCATATGTAAGATTGTGGCCAAAACTGGTACTGCAATCACTTTTTAATTTACTTTGGATCGTGTCCCCTCCCCCCTGACTCGAAGTTGCCAGATAGGCTGCAGGATCCAACATTTTTTTTTATCCAACACGTTTGTATCTGCAGCTGCAACCCGAATGCCAATGTGATTGGTAGATCGGTGGAGGGTGGATCATCAGAACAAAACACAACATGACAACATCAACATCAGTCGAGGGCTGCAACTTCACTTTTTAAATGACAACATCCTGGCCGGACTACTGTCGTCAGTGATATACTTATTTGAAATTGGTTTGAATTGGTTTGAATTGGAAATTGAATTGGTTTCTTAATGTCTTGTGACATATCAGGGAAAATGTATGATTAATTGAAATAAATTTCTTGCATACAGCTCGTTTAAACATTCACAAAAATCACTTTTAACAGATTTAACAGCATTTAAAATGTAAAGTCTTTCTCTTCCAGGAATGTGAATCAAATATTAATGGCTCATGGTGTTCCAAAGATTTTAAACCAATCCAGTGCTCTCTATGAGACTGAGCCTCCTGTGACCAACCAGCATGTACTGTAGCAAATCATAGTTCATGGATAGGAGTTAACTACATTTTTCTTCCTCTTTTTTTAAAAACTCAGCTTATCAAGTGATTTCATGGGAACATTGAGCGCTTCAATCGTCAAATTACAATTTAGAGTAATTGATTTGTAGTCAGTTGTCTCTTTTTTTCTTTTTTTAACAGAAAGAGAAGGTTTCACTTGTTTTTCATACTTCATACATACAGAGCAGAACTATGACAGGTATGAAAGCGAGGCTGTGAGGGAAAGACTTACTGTGTTTTCTATGGCATCTGCTGTTAAAAGCTGTATAAAGCTCCTATAGATCACTTATACTTTTCCATAGCTTATATTGTTGGACGTTTTTGTCTGCTGGAATTTCTAGTACAACTCATTGAAGACATGCATGTCTATCCCTCACAGCCTCGCATTTAAAAAAAAATGAATAAGGTCAGGCTATTTAGTCGGACTGTTGCTGTATGACTGCTTTGATTTTATTGAAAGCTTCGATTTCACTAAGATTGTGCTGAGATTACCAAAGTCATTCAACTGTTTCTGGGTCTATTTCTATTGCTGTGCTTTGAGATTATAATTGTACAATTGGCCTGTAAGTGTTGAGAACTGAACCACTTAAATGTTTCTTTTTCAGAGTACATGCATTTTAACCACTTTTTTAACCTTTATGCAATAGCTTTCTGCTTGCTTTTTTGCTGTATTTCTGCCCATTCCGACCTTTTATGATCAAAGTTTCATGCTATTACCATGCTGCAATAAGACCTCCTCTCCATGTCAAATTATATCCCTTTCCCACTTGTTTGAAGAGCTGTAATAATCGGACTACATGCTAATGGATTTCCTCTTTAACATTCATTAAGAACAAAGGGAAAAGGTTTTTAAAAGTTTATCCTGATCCTGATGTTGCTGTCACTGGTCTATTAAGGGTCTGTACTTCTAAAGGCTGTCAACCTCAAGCCTTGTGTGATTTTGTGCGTGTGTTTGAAGGCGAGTCTTGGCAAATGATTAGAAGCCCATTATTGCAGATGGGGAGGACCTAGATCGGAGCTATTTATAGCTCCTGCTGTAGTCACATTGGTAGCATGATGGATGCTGTCAGGCTTCTGTAATTAAGGGAGGGAATTTAAGTGGCACACCTGGGTATACAGGTTTACAGCACGGGAAACAAAGATCCGCGCTCAAGTCTGTGTGTGAGAGAGATTCATCTATTTGTGTACTCCATACATTAAATTAGATATAAATCTTAATGGAGAACACTGAATTATCATTTAACTGCATTTTGATTGTTGCTTGGTTTATTAATTTAACACAAGAACAGTGAATGGTGTGTACGTTTTCAACATGCTACTGTGCACCTTTATTTATAGAGTGCTTTTTACAATACAGATTGTATCAAAGCAGCTTCACAGTGATAACATTAAAAAATTACAACAGAGATTGTTTCTAGAAGAAAATTGTGTCAACTTCCACCTTAAGTAAGCCAGATAATATTGTTGAATAGTAAATGTCCCCAACCAGTAGTGTTTCTATAGGTTTTAAAAACATCAGGGTCTGAATCTGAAACATCAGGGGCTCGGATGGGGTAGTAAGATAGCATGATTGGATACAGATAATGTATATTGCAGGCCTATAAGCAGGGGCAGACTGGTTAAGAAAAAAACTGTAACCAGACCAGACCACATTACCACAAAGTCATTCAAATTCAAATGGGAGATAGTTAGGGGGGTCGGGGCATACTCCCTTTTCTGTTCGAAATCTGCAGTTATGCAGTAATTGTAGAATTATCAACTTTACGTGAGTTGTGCCTCGGTATGGCACAGCGCGGATGAACACAATGTTTAAGGAGAGTGTGCGGCTGTCACTTTTGTTCTGATCAACTAAGGGGAAATAAACATTGCAGTAAATCGCACTGATTAAATCTAACGATCGCTTACCATTTCACGTCAAACCGTGCAAATTATACTTTGCTCTCAAATTGTTAATGTTAACAACATCAGCGTTACTTGACTACATTTAATGCCCTTCTGATATTATCCTTGTTTTCGCATGGGCCCTGTTGCAGTCTCTTTTTCCAAATTCTCTGCCCAAAATCTTTTGCATGTTACATTTGGTGAATCTCCAGTTGTCACTGGTGATTGTCGTTTGGACCTTTCCGGATCCGCCATCAAATTGATAAGTTTAATTATATCAAGTGCTGTTAGAAAAGACTATAAATCTCCACCTCCAACATCCTCATATACAACATAGCCTACTAGCCAGCGCAGTCTCATCCCAAGACGTCAGATATCTGAACCCAAGACGTCATCCCAAGACGTCATATAACCTTAAACGTCAGTTAGATGACGTTATCAGATCCTGACCCTACCCCAGACCTAAACCTACCCCTAAACCTACCCCGGCGTCACCTAACCGACGTTAAAGGTAAAGTATCAGTTGTATGACAGCCCGGGATCGTCATTTAACCGACGTTTAAGGGTACCCTAAAAAGGCGGATGTTGACGTATGGTCAAAAGACGTTCTAAGACGTCAGTTATATGACGTCTTGGGATGAGACTGTGTTATACTAGCCGAGATTCCTTCTTTATTTTGTGTACATATTAAAATATAACTATAATACGTAATGATGCAAAGACATTGAATTTCCTGTGGAAATCCATCAGCACCACTGGAATTAAATTTATTACAAGCTTACCGTTTTGGATCAAGCTACAATAAGCAGATAGTTGTGAACACTGGCTGGTTACGTATTTGCTCAAAAAATGTACCAAAAAGCTACAGACTGGAGCTTTAATATTAATACGACTTGTAAACAAATTGTTCAAAAATTCAGCCCACTAGCCAATTTTGATATGTAGTTTTTTTTTCCATTCCCAGTCTGTCTCTTTTCCCCATCTGTTGATGTGAATTTACTTGTATTTCTGTGCTTGTACAGAAGTGTTGAGGAGAGAAGCAGCATATGTGTGTGCAACCATGGGCAATCATGACCTATTGTACAAACAAACCAAGAGTTTGGATCACATTGTTATTCCCAGCACCATGCCAAGCCACTTTGGCCTTCAAAATCCGTCATGTGCCTCCTAATACTGGCATGTAATATAATGGTGGATGTCCAAATGACAAACCATCTGGTGTGTCCCTATTGAAAAGTACTGAATGATGACAGTGATGGCATTTATAATAATGTCTCAAATATAAGACCTAATCAACACTGACCTTAATTTCCATTCAGTACCATGTATTTGTATGACTTTGAAAAAGTCATTTCCTTCACTAGTTTGCAAAAAAAAAGGTTTTACAAAAAAGCCCATTCTGATGCTTTTTGAGCCACAGAAGATGGGTTTTCACGATCGTAAGGAAATCAACAATCTTGTAGTGAGAGTGGGTGAGATTGTGGCAGAGAGATGTTGTGATCTCATCATATGTTTGAAATGTCAAATGTTTTTAATACAAAATGTGCCACATAGTCGATGGCATTGAGCTAGGAGGGGTGGACAAAATGGATAAAAGAAAAATTTGATTTTCACTCAACTAATTTTTCCCCCCTAAGGTCATGCATATAGATGTTGTAGTTTAGTGGTTAAAAAAAAATTGATCTTATAATTCTAAATTTTTAGGTTTACCATTTGTTTGGTGTGTTAACTGTTAGCTATTTTACATAGTTGAAATATCTGTAAAATTTACAAGCAGTTTTATATTTTTAAAGCTATTCATATGCAAGTCCTTTTTTAATGTTTTTATGCTTTCAATACATCCATATTTTAAGTTTCTGTAAATATCAAACATGTGTATGTACGTGTACATATTTTACCACAAATTCTTATGAGATTAGGCCATGCATTCAGATGGTCTTACCGATAATTGCCTGTTGCACATCACCTTGTTTTTTGAGCATCTCGCCTTGAGGGTTGTTGTTTTGAGACACCTCAAAGCTTTTTTTATGTAAATAGGTGTTGCTATGGTAAAAAACCTGCTTGTAATTGAAAAGTAGATTTGAACCCATGGAACAATTAATGAGTTGCCTTGTTATCATTGAGCAAGGTATTTAAACTGAGGTTACTGTGATTGTCCCTGCAGTAAGAAAAAAGAAAAAAGGAAAAAAGATGAATGTCTCTTTAGACAGAAGATCTGCTAAACGAATAAATGTGAATGTCATGCACTGAAGTCATTGTTATCTTCAACACGGTTATAATGTACTGTATCACCTTTAGTCACATTACTTGTCCTTTCTTTAGCCCATTAAAGATTAGGTGGAAAAACATTAATTTAATTTTAGGAAACTTAATGCAGTACTTAGTGCCATTCAATGCGCTATTTATTTTATTCAGACAGTTTAACAAACCACATGTGAAGCTGCTTTTCAGGTTGTAAAACTCACAACCTTGAAACTCAGTGTTTCGGTGCACATCGATTTGTTCACTTGACTACTTATGAATCAGGCACCTGGCTGTTTCCTTCACATCACTCAAATTGTGCATTAGCAACCTGACCTGCCCTCACAACCCGAGGAACGTACACCTGCTTTGATGTATATCACACAAATTCCGTATACAGCTAATACACGCTTGTTCCTTGTGCAATCCAGCATTTAGCCTGGTGTGTTTTCTGGACCAGCTGTGGTCTTAGCAATACTTGACCTTAAATATGTGCTTTCGAATAATCTAGAGAATGTTCGAAATGAATGTTCGAGATGAAATAAAGTACAGAAAGCACTGGAGGACACGTATTTACTTTCCAATGCGATTTTGTTACCTTCATGTTTAATTTTTCACAGTCCCTTTCTCTGTTGATTCCTTCACCCATTCATTATTTTGATTCCAAATTTGACACGTTTTTTAGTGTTAAGGAGACAAACTAAAATGTCTACAGTTTTACAATTTTACATTGAAAAGGCAGATTTAAGTTATACATTTTATCAGTTTGTTACATCTTTGAGATTGTTTTACTGTTTGAGCCTAAGGAACACCTCAGCTTAGCACATTTGTTTTTGACTAGAATTGTTTGAGATTGTGATTTGCAACATTATGAGAAACCCTGTTTCTCCTTCCTCTTTGACTCGTTTATGTATTCCTTCGCTCTGTTTATCATCCATTTGCTTTCCATTGGCCTCCCTCTTTTTTCCTCTTAATCAGTGCCTACTGGCTCTTCTTAGCTTGTTGATTTCTCCATGCCCCAAATGTTCTGTATTTACCCATGCACTCAGTCAGTATCCACTGGGCTGCTGAAGGTATGCACTTGGGCTAAATGGACGTCCAGAGCTTTCATCCTCACAAGTGCTTCGTCATCTCAGCAGTTTTTTCATTTATTCATTCCAGAACCCTTTTCTATGGGACTTTTTATTCAGCAACAAGAACTGGCGCTTTTATGAACTATCAGCAAAGTAAAGAAAACAGAAATTATTAAAATTGCATGTGGATTTTTAGTGTTCTAGGAAAAGAGTCTGAGCAGACTCAGATCAGAACGATGTCGAGCAAAAACAAGACACAGATTTGCTACTTAAAGGTGCCGTGCATAATTTTAGCTTTTTTGGTTACAGCAAGCACACTTGCAAAAAATCCAACAGGTTTTCAAACAGGTCTCCTAAACACTCCACTATAAAGTAAACATAACACACTGCGACTGCTGCTTCCAAAAATCGATTTATTAAAATGTGCAACGTTTCAGCCCAAAG
Source organism: Cyprinella lutrensis (assembly GCA_027497675.1). Lineage (NCBI taxonomy): Eukaryota > Metazoa > Chordata > Actinopteri > Cypriniformes > Leuciscidae > Cyprinella > Cyprinella lutrensis. The sequence continues at coordinate 21,171,299 of JAOTRC010000004.1, forward strand.
GTCTTCGTCAGGCAAACAAGAAGTTGTCTGACTGCTACATTCTGGTTGAAACGTTGGTACGTTTCCTGTCAGTATTGAAATCTACCAGCCATGAACATTATAAACTTTGTTATATGGAACAATGCTCCCTTTTTGCTTTGAATTGGCATCAGGGTTATTTAATAGTGGCAGAATCTAATTTGTATTGGTCTCGATTATTAGATAAAGTGAGGGTTGGGTGCAGACATTGTTTTGAAAACAGATTATATAGTTATATAGTTTGCTGCGTGCTATTTTCTCTGTATAATCTTTCCACTCCCCTTTGTAATCTGTTTTGTACTGACTCAATCAACTGAGTGTCCATGTGCAATTCTTAGTTCTGCTGAAAAATAAGTGAGGTTAGACAGCATGCAGTATAATCCTCATGGACAGAAGAGACAGCATGTTGAACCGAGGGTCAACAGGGCACTGATGCATGCCGATCGAGTGTTGAGATTAGGCCAGTGTCCAGTTGTAATTACAATGGTAATTCTACTCTCCAGATGGATGCTTTTACAAGCGAGTGCATCAAGGACGGTCCACATGTCTCTGAGAGTTGACAGCTTTGCCGAGGCTGAGGAAAGCAGCTTACGTTAAATGGGGGACCGGTATCATCAGTCTATTGCGTCTCCAGCCTTTGACTTCACTGTTAATGCCTAGAGATCATACTTTAATGCTGTTGTCCCCTGCTTTTGATTCTGCCATAATGTTTAAAGACTCACACTTAAATACCTCTTCGATGAAGCGGGTAACGTGCCTGCCATGCTCCTCAGTAGGGATGCAGTAAAGCATCGACACCCCTGCTGTTCAGAATCGAACTGCTCAGAGATTGTCATTTGATAGAAAGAGGAACAAAGATGGAGTGGGTATGGAACTAAGAAAATGCTAGGTTATGTTGAGGGAAGAGCCTTCGTTGGGACACAAGAATATCTGTGGTCTTTCATAAAGAAAAATACAGATTCTTGTCCCAAATGCTTCATACTGATTTTTTTTTCAGTGTAGCAGTGTGGGATTTTCAGACTTAGGAACTTTCATGTAGGGACTCTGAATATGAATTATTATATATGAATTACTCACTGTGCTTTATTTCATAGGCTGGGCTTCCCCATGATGCTGATGACCTGCACAATAGGCATGTGTTACCTGCTCGCAACTCACATCGGACTTGGCTGGAACACATAAAATTTCCCTCTGCATGGGTCGCCAGAAAGACTTTTGGTGTGTCTTCAGGTTTGTGTTTGGGTAGATGCGAATTTGTGTCTGTTTTTCTTGGATGGCTCCATGAAGGCTTACACATTGAGACTTTATTCATCCTGAGAGACTAAGCTTTACATGCAGGAGAGGTACGGAGAAGATAAAACATGGGAACATCTGATCATCTGCTTTATTCTTACAAGTTTATCACACTGCTATGGTGCTACTTATGTTTTGTGATAATGCAATGTGATGAGTGAGAGTTTTTTGGAAAACCTATTTATATTTACTCAAAAAAACATAATCAGAAAAGTCCTTTTTCTAAACATTCATTGATACGCAGTTTGGACATTTTCATTTTGCGAGATTTTTTCAAAGGGATCCTCTGTGGCCCACAATTTTTAAAATGTAGAAATTCGAATGGTTTAGAATTCATGAAATTAATTAATTGGTGTCTAAATAATGTTATGCATAAACTAAAAAAAATCCCATCACAGTCTGTAATTAATTAGATATTATCTAATTCACAAAACTGGTCAGCACTGTTTCAATCTGATTTGTGACCTCAAAGTACAGGTATAATATACACTCACCTAAAGGATTATTAGGAACACCATACTAATACTGTGTTTGACCCCCTTTCGCCTTCAGAACTGCCTTAATTCTACGTGGCATTGATTCAACAAGGTGCTGAAAGCATTCTTTAGAAATGTTGGCCCATATTGATAGGATAGCATCTTGCAGTTGATGGAGATTTGTGGGATGCACATCCAGGGCACAAAGCTCCTGTTTCACCACATCCCAAAGATGCTCTATTGGGCTAACTCATTGTCATGTTCAAGAAACCAATTTGAAATGATTCGCGCTTTGTGGTGCATTATCCTGCTGGAAGTGGCATTCCACTAACACTCTAAACAAGTGAAAGAGAACATGTCATTTCAACAGATTTATTAAGAGACAACTGCCTTTCCAGTAAACTGGCATGTATTTCCAAGTACAAATGTTATATTTTACACTTTGTAACATCAAGAAATACTTAAAATGATTATAAAAAATACTCTTATAAAATAACAGATTGCAGTCATTTTTCAGTCACATACTTTACAACGGTATATTACAATGGTGCTAAAATAAAGTTTTCGATTTTGCTTTTAGTAACAGTAAAAAAACATCCATCGCCGTCATCAACAGAAAAGCTATAACGTGTAAACATGTTTAAGTAAACATTATAAAAGCAATGATCAAGCATCTAGGTTAGCTTTGGATGAAAACCTGGTTTTCTAAAGTAATTTGTATCTCTCTCACCACTGGACTGGAGCAAGGCTCTGTGAGTCAAATGGCTTTTTAATGCGGTCATGTTAATGCAATCCAGCGTTTTCTGTTTGTTTTTCTTCTGGGGTGATCTGGAAAAGATCTGGGTCTTCATTTTTGGTATAAAGGTGCTGCTCCACTGGTTGTGAACTTTTTGTTTGGCAGAAAGCCCATCGGTATACTCTCTACAGTTATCAGAGACTGTCAAGGTCACGGTTGCTGAAAAATGCCGCCCGGGAACATTGATCTGTTTTTCTCTGTTGGATCCATACAAGTCAAATCTCACTTTCTTTGGCTCAGCGGTTTTAGTTTTATTCACTGACAGAATACCACACAGCTCAAGCTTCCTTTTGGACTTTTGGTGTGGTGTGTCTGGGCCGGGCACTTTCTCTGTAACTTTCTGTAGGTTTTCTCTATGGTGAGGTGAGGTTCTGTCAGGACAATCTTGTCTTTCTTGCCTGTGTTCTTTTAATTTTTTCACCTTGCTGCAGTCCTGACTCCCACCACTAGGGCGTTTTTTTGCAAACTTTTTAACCACAATATCTGGAGCGAAAAGCACAGAGTCATCAGAACTGGTCTTAGCACAACCAGATTTAAGTTTATGATTTAAAAAAGCTGATTTTTTTGGAGGTGGTTTGTTGCGTTGGTGCTTGGCCAATCTGTTTTTCTCCGTTTTATCATTCTTCTCCTGTTCAGCTGGCCTCTGAATTTCAGTCGTTGATTTTACCATAATGTCACTTTTTTGACCTGTCAATCCTTCATCTGCAATGCAATCCTCTGGAGAAGCAACATTTGGCACCTTGACTTGCGTTTCAAGAGATGAACTACAATTTTGTCTCTGTCCTGCTTTTATAAAACGTTCACTTTTCTGTCCAATCAGTCTTTCATCTTTAGCGCGTTCCTCTGTGGAAGCAACAGTTGGCTCATTGACTTCTAGTTCAAGAGATGGTCGACTACAATTTTTTCGTCCTGTCAGTCTTTCATTTTCAGTGCGTTCCTCTGTAGGAGAAACATTTGGCATCTTGGCTTGCAGTCTAGGAGATGGTGGACTACAATTTTGTCTCAGTTCTGATTTGAAAAAACTTGTACTTTTTTGTCCCGTTAGTCCTTCATCATCAATGCGTTCCTCTTTTGAAGCAACAGTTGGCTCGGTGACTTTCAGTTCAAGAGATTGTGAATTGCAATATTGTCCCAGTTCTGGTTTTACCATGCTGTCACTTTTTTGTCCAGTCAGTCCTTCATCTACAATGCATTTTATTGTTGAAGTAACAGTTAGCTCCTTGACCTTTAGATCAAGAAATGGTGGACTACAGATTTGTCTCAGTTCTGATTTATCCATAGTGTCTCTTTTTTGTCCTTCATTCTCAAAGCATTTTTCTGGCGAAGCAACCTTCAGCTCCTTGTCTTTCAGTTCAAGAGATGGCGAATCTTGACCCGGTTCTGATTTTATCATATGGCTACTTCTTTGTGTTGTCAGCCTTTCATCCACAATGCACTCGTTTGTTGAAGCCACATTTAGCTCCATGACTTCCAGTTTAACACATGGCGGACTACAATCTTGACCCTGTTTGTTTGCTTTAGCAGGGGAGCCCAGTACATCAGCCTCATTTGTCATAGGAGAGCATGGCTGCTCTTCCAGCACCAGCAAAGGTGCCTGTTCCCAACACTGGAAGCAGAAAATATCACCATCACTGTACGTCACATTAGTGGAATTGGATATTGCCATTTTGGTACCACAAAGAGAACAAATAGCTAGGCTAGGCTGACTGGGTACATCAAAGCATGCTACAAGATCTGGGTTGTCAAGTTTAGATGTAGTGGGTTTGATGCTGCATACAGGTTCATCTTCCATCTTCTGGAAAAATGTTTTAGCATCTTCAGATGATAGCACTGTGATTCCCAGTAGCAAGGGATCATCGTCCCTTGAATTTTCATCATTCGAAACATCTTCCACCACACATAGGTCTGGGGAGTTACTACGAGTGTCCTTATTGCCTGGATCTTCACCATTAGAGATGTCCTCCACATGCCTCCACATGTTGTCTGAGGAGATAGGAAGAACCTCCCTATTTCCAGTGTTTTCATCATCTGAAATATATTCCAACAGCCTGATGTCCGAAGAGTTACTAAGAGCCTCCTTATGGCCTGGATTTTCATCTTCTGAAATATCTTCTACCAGCCCTATGTCCGAAGGGTTATTAAGAGCCTCCTTATTGCCTGGATTTTCATCATCAGAGATGTCTTCCACGTGCCAGATGTCTGAGGAGATAGGAAGAACCTCCTTATTTCCAGTATTTTCATCATCTGAAATATCTTCCAACAGCCTGATGTCCGAAGAGTTATTAAGAGCCTCCTTATGGCCTGGATTTTCATCTTCTGAAATATCTTCTACCAGCCCAATGTCTGAGGAGTTACTAAGAGCCTCCTTATGGCCTGGATTTTCATCTTCTGAAATATCTTCTACCAGCCCAATGTCTGAGGAGTTATTAAGAGCCTCCTTATGGCCTGGATTTTCATCTTCTGAAATATCTTCAAACAGCCATGTTTCCTTGGAATTACAAAGAGTCTCAGTAGACAAAGACTCCTCAGAGTTTTTTACACCATCTGAAACATTGTTCTCAGGGCTAAGAGGAAGTGCCTCTGACACAGACACATTGTGACATATTTGCTCACAATGATCTTGTCTGAATACTTCTATTTCATCTCTGCAGGCTGTACGTGTCTCTGTAGATCCTTCTGCTAATGGTGCGTTATCTGAAGGCTTTGTGTTAAAATTGTCACTGTGTTTGATGTCCTCTTGTTTCTTGAATGTCTCTTTCTCACCGGAGACGCTGCCTAGAAATGTCTCATTCTCACTGGAGTTGCTGCTCAGAGATGTAATTCTAGACAGCCCTGCATTTGAATGGCCATTATTTTCTGTGGCTATTTCCTCAATGTCATTTCCTGACTGGGGTGTGAAAAGAGCTGTTGGTCTACACGTGTCTGGCTTTACACTTTTTTCATTGGATGAAACCATGGGCACATCTTTGAGGGAATTCACGCCTAAATTGGATAAAGTGACAACAGTGTTCTCTGAAAATAACTGTGATGTCGTCTTGATCACGGTTATGTCATCCAACAGTGGTTCTGAAAGCACCTTTTCAATATCAGCTGACTGTCCATCAACATTTAACCAAGAGGACCTATACTCCTCAGACGATGAATACATCTCTTCGTTGAGTTTGTCGCAATGAGCTAGCTTTTTTAGGTTTTCAGTTTCAATGCTTTCAAATACCACAGACTCATAATCCCTTACGATTTCTACAGATGAGTGCTGTTCTGCCTCCTGATTAAATGATTTCAATGCCTCCACAAGATTGGCCTTATTCCCATTCCAACAGTGTTTCAAGATCGTGTCCAAAAAGCTCTCAGATTTCTCTGCATATTCATTTGATAATTCCTTCATCTCTAAAGACTTCACTAAGTCCATTAAATTCCCTAGTGTGTACTTAACCACTGGCACACTAGACAAGTCAAATGAAGTATCACTTGAATCACAGTCACCTTGCTGAACATTATTTTGACATTCAACTGGGCTAGTGGAGCATATATCAGAGTCTGCAATGTTGCTTGTAGTCTCAATTTCTTGGCTTTTGTCCTCCTGTTGGGCAGTTGGTGAGGAGGATTCAGACAACTTGTCATCTGCAGTTTTTTGTGCATCAGACTCAGCAAATGACCAAACAGAATCAATCTTTAACGGTGGACTGTCAGCTTTTTTGGGGCTGGTATCAGCCATCTGTGCAGTGTTTGAGGTCTGCTGGGAAATGGGTGGAACGATGGCTATTGCCTTGTGAACTTGCTGTGAGACTTTCTTTAGTGCAAACACCGCTTCAAGACAGTCCGCCGGGTCCGTACTGTACTGTATGTTGTGTTGACTCATTTCTTTAGGTCGGGTCTTATTGCTACCTGTCTGATTGGTACCAGGTCGGACAGATTGCACTCCAAAATCATTTCTGTCTTTGGAAACACTTGTTTCTTTGTTCCAATAGTCTCTCTGAACCACAGCATTCTCCATAATCTTACTTGGGGGTTCAACTGTACACTGTACACTAGGTTCACGGCGATCAGTCCTGTTGGTTGCACAAACCTCTGACTGTTCTGAACAAGTGTTATGATGTGCATTTCTTTCATCTGATATCAGCAGCTTACCAGCTTGTTTATTGTCTTTTGATGTCAGTAATTGATATATTAGAGGATTATTAAATCTATAATGGGTCTGAGGTTGGGCTTCATTAGTCCATGTCATTTGAGAGGCCTCGTTGTTATATGTCCCATCGTTTGTGCCCTGAGGCTGTTGCTCAATGCTTTGATTATTCTTAGAATGGTTTGCAGATACATCTGGACCTGCATTTGACCTTAGTTCTGGCTGGTTATGGGTAACAGGACTTTGGTTTAAGTTGTTGGAAGGCAATGAAATCTCGCTCTGTGCTCCAGAAGGCGGTGTCGTAGAGTTGCATGAGGTATAACTTGCCACCATTTGGCTCTGAGCTTGATTGTTGGAAATTCTCTGGGAAACTGCATTGTTATGGGCCCAAGAAGAGGATTGTGGATGGTGTCCTTGTGTCCGGTGGTGGCTTTTATGTTTTTTGCCCGAGTGTTGTCTAGAGAACTGTTGTTGTTGTTGATGATGATGATGATGAGGAGCCGTTCTAGAAGGTTGAAATTGTTGCTGATTGTTCATGTAATAAAAGTTGCGACTGTTGTACATGTGAAAATTCCAACTCCTGTTGTTATCCACAGAGCTGCCATTATTTGACTGTGGAGACCGATACATGTAAGCTTGATTGCGGCCTGTTTCTCCATAGTTATGTGGGGAGGAAACATTTGATTGTGTACCAAATTGGGCATGATACCCATTTGTGTTTTGGTTTTCAGATGGGTAGTGCTGCTGTGTGTTGGAGGCAGCACACGGGTATTGGGGATGGGCCTGGTTTGTCTGTGGATTATATCCATGCAAGTTTGATTGAAAATGTTGGCAATGATTTGAAGCTTCTTGTTGTCCATTGGAATATCTTGTCTGTGATGTGGTATAATGTTGAGTGTTGAACTGTGCCTGGAACATATTGGGTTGTTCATTCCTGACATCTTGGTACTTGGGCGGGAATTGTTCTTGGTACTGAATTGAAGGTCGTTCTTGGTACTGAGGTGGAGGTCGCTCTTGGTACTGAGGTGGAGGTCGCTCTTGGTACTGAGGTGGAGGTCGCTCTTGGTAGTGAGGTGGACGTCGCTCTTGGTAGTGAGGTGGAGGTCGCTCTTGGTACTCAGGTGGGGGACGTTGATTTGAACTCCATGTGTATCTCTGCATGGTAAAGGTTCCTCAATGGCTGCTGCCTTTGCTTTTATGCTGAGTCACTCAAGTGTTCTAAACAAAGAAAAATATGTTAATAAAAGCAATTAAATAAATCGGGTTACATAACAATAAAAAATAATTCAAAGGAATAACACTTAGGTAGGAATTTCCCTAGCTTAATATGCAGACATATGTTAAACGGGAAAATGTTTGAAGTCATTAAGTGTGTTCAACTAGAAGCAACTCTACACAGACTGATCAGTTAATGACATCTAGGGCTGGTCCAACTACCATTTTTTGAACTTCGAAGCTTTGGTAGTAATTAATATCGAATATTCGAAGCTTCGGAATCTCTATATGTCTGTCTCTCCGTTTGAATTTTGATTATTTCGAGAACCGTTCATCCAAACGACTTCACAAGGGAGTGCAGTGTCGTATTTGGTGCAATATAGACAGGTGAGACACGACACGCTCAGAATTAATAAACTTTAATAAACTACAGAATAGCTCGAGCAGGAAGCGGCACGCCTCACGCGAGCAGAGCTTATTTGCTCCGAGAATGGACACTGCACTGGTGTTATAACACACACACACAAAGGTCTGTTAACTTAAGCAATGTTTTTAATAAGGTAGTCTAATATTTTAATGCTCTGTTGTATATAAACTGCGTAAAATGAGGAGACCAGGCCCTTCTCATATCAGACCCTGTCTGTGTGTGAACTGCCTTTCTTGCAAGAAATAAATACTTATACCTATGAAGATCTCGAAAGTCATTTGTTCTTCAATTGTCATTTGAGGTCTAGGCAAAGAATTTCCACGACAATATACATGTTTCCTCTCATGCTGGTAGGATAGACATGATGATTGTTGATGACAAATTAATTGGAATGGTTAAACTTAGTGCACACTACATAATTTTAAGCCCAATTTAAGCCCGATTTGCAAATCGTTGAGCTCGCCGACAGGTCGGGGTGCTATTGTGTGCAAATTGTGGGGATTAGCAGGTGATTAACACTCGCCAATCTGTCAGTATGAAAGAGCCAACAATACATCAAAGACACTCGCAGATGCATCGCCGAGCCCAGAAAAATATCCAGCATGCTTGATATTCAGAGATGTCGCACGACTCCACCTTACGTGATGTCATGAGCTACAGCCATTCAGAGGAAGGCATGGGTTGAGGTCAGTATTACTCACTTGGTATTGGAGCGTGTGCTGTTTCGCGTCATTTCCAGTTTGTTTTATCGCGTGATTTTTTGTAACAAAATGTGGTTTGTAGACAAGATAGAATCGTTGGGTGACAGAGTTGTTGTCAACTCGTGTAGTGCATTACTTCCTGTTGCGGATCAATCACGCTGTACCATTCAGCCAGACGTTTTAAAATCATGTAGTGTGAACAAGGCTTTATTTGAACGTGCTCCTCCCAAACTTTGTTAAATGAAACATAATTTATATGATGATGAACACAGGAACATAATC
>JAOTRC010000004.1:21204689-21217482 GCA_027497675.1 Cyprinella lutrensis
TTGGCTGAACACCTACTTTTGAGAAATCCGCTAGTGGAAATCGTGTAATCTCTAAAAACATTGAAATTTAATTCACTTTAAAGAATTCATGCTATTCACTTTGGCTGTACTGTATGAGGACCATGAAGGTTCAAGTTGAAAACCCCATGAGACATTTAACTGAACATCACAATTGCAACCTTGGTACCTTATACTGCAGAATGATCAATTGCCCTGAACTGAGCAAACAACAGCCAAAAGAGAAAATTAGACAATGACAGAGTGAGTTAGGGTGGTTCATCATTGCTCAATTCCCAGTGAACCATTACAATCCAAAGTATAACCAATTAAGAACAACACTCAAGCAAATTGCTTGAGAATCAAAAGGTTACTGATTTCTCTTATCAGCAGTTACCACAGAGCTACAGAATACGTCAAATAATACACATTTGTTGTTTAGAAGGTCAGGCTGTTGGCATTAGTATTGACTGAGGGAAAACTCTTACACATAGATGGTCCCTTTTGAACATTCTGTTGACTATAAGTAACTTTGCAACAACATGCCAACTAACTCTAAGTAGAGTATTAGTATATCTGCTTAATATCTGCTAATAACTCTTTATTGTGATGGTCCTCCAACAGACATTCTATTGACTTTCTGACTGTCAACTTATTCTAACCCCAACCCTACCAGTCAAATACTCTACACACTAATGAGAGTTAGAATAAGAGTAACTTTACACTATAGTCAACAGAATTTGTTAAAGGGACCATCAAAATAAAGTGAAACCAAAACTTCTGGAGTCCTGAGCTGAAGCAAACAGCTGAGAATGCAGAAAAACAGATCTTTGTTCTTCTTCTTCTTTTTTTTTTATTTAAAAAATGGATTTACACCATCTGCAAATAGAACAAGATTCTGCAGGGAAAAATAAGTAAAAAGGAATAAAGAAAAGCAGGGGCTGAAAAGGAAATTGTTATTTTTGTTATCACTACAGACCCAGAAAGGAACTTTTAAAGACTCTCCTGATTAAAATGTAATTATGAAGTGGTCTAGTTTATGTCCATTTATGAGATGATAATGGTTGAAAGTATGACTATAATCATTTCTGTGCTTTACGGCTACAATAATGCCATCGCTTGAACAATGAACCTCCACGTCCACCTCCAACCTGCTATTGCTACACTAATCAGTGGCCATAATTCAGTATAGTGTCTTTTTCGGAAATTGGAATGTGGATGGAAATATTTCATCTGATAATAATTGTCCTGTCAAAAAAGAAAAAAGAAAAAAACATGTTATTCTTATTAAATCACATTTTCAATAAAGCGCAAAGCCTGTGATTCAAATCAGTAAGTAAAAATTCTGCTCAAGCCTTTAGACATGTTTCTCAATGAAAATCTCTCTCTCTCTCTCAGGAAATTGATGTGCCAGTTCTGACTTTTCAATTTGCTCATTGTCTTCCCTGTTGCCTTAGTAACAATAGCTAGTTGAGATTTCACTAAATAGAAAGGGGTAGATATTGATTGCTCCAAGAAAATGTGTAATGCTGAGATCTTTGGCCATTTTTTGTCAGATTTCATTCACATTACAGATGTTTTTGCAGAAGAATGGATTTAGAAACATCCTCTTTGACACTGGTCACTCTGTGAGAGCAAATTTTTCTCTGGATAGACAAACATCATGTTTTGGCCCTCTAATAGATGTGGCAGGAGAGGGACTTGAATGAAGGCTCTTAGTGCTGGAACAACTGAACTGTGAAAGCTTTCAAGAGATGGGAAGGATGTACGGTATAATCTTAAAAGAGGAGATGTCTATAGCTCAGCTGGATCTAAAGCATACTCAATACTGCTCCGTCTTTCATGTACAGGCTTGTTGCTGCTGATGGACTTTCATCAGGCTTTTCTATGGAGGTAGAATGCTTGGTTATGGGATAGACTAGAGACAGACAGTGGGATCATGTCATGTTAAATTCACAAACATCCATCACCCAATCTGCCAATTTCAAAAACAATTTTCATATACAGTATGTAATGACTCAATGAGTGTAACCCTCAAGTGTCTTCAAGTGTACACATCTAAAAAAGACCAACATAGGGCCTATATTTTATACATATTAATGAATTAACCTTATCCTTTCACCAAAAAAGGTGTTGCATATGATGTAATATAGCATGTTGCTTGCATCTGCCACGATTTGGTGTTGTCTCTGTCACAGTTTTTTTTTTTTCATGTCATGTTCCATGTCTGTCATGTGATTCCCTGTTTGTCATGTGATCCTGCCATGTGTCTTGTCGTTGGTTAATCATCTTTTCATTAATCACAAGCATCCATTGTCTCGTCATTAGTCTATGTATTTAAGCCCTCATGTTTCCCACGTGTCTGTCAACTGTTACCTGTAATCACTGTTTGTAATCGCTGTTTTTCACAATAGTATCTAACTGACTGGCTACTATATACACAAACAGCGTTGGCATTAGTTTACGTTCTTGATCAAATCGTAAATAACTTCATAAAGTATATATACATGAAAAATACATTTACAGTATTAGTACATATACAAAAGTCAGGTCCAAAATGTTTCTACACATTTGTCGTAGAAATTAAATAGCACAACTAGTAGCCTAGTGGCTATAAAGCCAGCACTGGCATTTGATAAAACTAAAACATTACGTCTGAAATTATACATGCACATTTAAAATGATTAAGTCTTACTTACAGGTTGTGGCCCAACAACTCCGGCCTCTGGTTTTAAAGTTGGAACTGCTTCATGTTTTAGTAACAGTTTCTTGTTGAATCCGTCATTGAATTTGTGGTGATTCTGGAAGCTGTCTTACGTAAAATGTGCAGCACAGAGTGCTAAATTACGATCATCATTTCCAGGAACATAATCAAACATAAATTGTATCCATTGTTGACTAAATACAACGTATGTGGGAAGCCCGAACACAGAAGACCTGACAGCTGGGTGAACATAACACACTCAACAAGCTGCAGAGCCTTTTTTTTGCATAGGGAGGGTTGATGTAAAAGTATGGGTCAGTGACGTCTAAAACCCTAGTCCCAATCGAGTCGTTTTTGTAGGCAGTAAACTTTCTGATTTTTAAAACACGATATCTCTGCTTACATTGAACTTTTAGTGCTGCAACTTTTCAGATACTGTTCATAAACCAACAGCAACATCACTCACTATTTAAAATAAAAAAGGGAAATCACAATCAACCATCCCTGATGTATTTTTGAATAATATAATGAACAAACAAAAATTGTCATGTCATTGCCATCTATTAAGATGTTTTTTTTCCCTGAAAACTTACCACAGAGTTGTTATTTCAATGGACAAGATCAATGAAGATCAAGATAGTGCAATTATTTTTAAAACCCATTACTTTCTCCAGCACACTGAATTAGTTGAATCAAATGACAGACACGTACGCTCCATATGTTTCTTCTATTGGTACATTGCCTCTGAAGACTGATGCTCTTTAGGACAGCGAAACACTCAATGCTTTTTTGGTCAACATTGGCAATAAAAGATATCATGCAGTCATGGGCCCTTCTCTGCATGATATAGTCTATAGCCCCAGGTTTTTTCTTTTGTCTGAAAGCTCTTTGGTTGCAGTTAGAGAACTGGATTTATATATGAAAACAAAACAATTATATAAATGTAAATAAAACTACAAAATAAAGGTTTGGCTGCTTGAAACATTAAACATATACACTTGGTGTACTTGGGTTAAGAGAACATATGAATGTTTAATATTGAGTGCATACTTCAATAAAAAATGCATGTAGTTTTTTAGAGGAAAAAAAAATCTGCACTATTTAGTCAGTAAGTGAATGACAAAAGGTAAAAATTCACCCTCCCCAGATAAACACTGCACCGTGTTCAGGGACATCGAAGACATAACTTCATAAAGTAAAAGCCAAATGGAGTTAATAATTCATAATTCTAGCCTACTGAAACTGTGAGATGAAAAGGGTTTTGGGGCAATATAAATTTGTATTTTAAATTTATTTAGGTGTTATTAGGTTATGGACACGAAAAAGTGCTTATGTAAAGCGATAAAATCATTTATACATTCAAATGAATGCCCTGCAGGAAGAGTGAGTGCACATATCAAAGGTTTGGAGTATGTATGAGGTTAACAATGATTTGCTGTTATTCCGAGATAGGAAGGGCTTGACTTGTTAATATTGTAGCCTGAGGATAATTAAACCTCCTGAAATGAGCAGAATAACTTACATTTATGCGATTAATTCATTGCAAAAGCAGCAAAAATGTCTGATGGATTTGTGTTCGATGATATAATACAGTCTGATAGGATCATCAAGGCACATGCTTTTTCGTATTATAATGAATATGATCATGAAGCAGTTTTGATCCTCATCACTTTATTGACGCAAATCACTTTACATTTAGATGGTAAGGTCACATAGCTTCTTTCACTGGAAGTTTCTTGTTTTTTATGTTGCTAATTTTAAATCAAATGGAAATTAAGCTTTTTTGAGTTTTCAACCAGGCTTTTCCAAAACACTTCCTTTATTAATGGAAGCTTATTTCCACTACGGAATAGAAAAATACAAAAGTTTTTTTTTTTTTTTAATTAGAGAGAAAACTTGCAATTCTGACTTTTTTTTCCAGAATTTTCTTGCAACTGCAAATTTATATCTCACAATTCTGAGAAATAAAATAATGACTATTTCACAGTATTGAGAGTTTATATCTGGCAATTCAAACTTTATAACTTGCAATTTCGCTTTATATCTGAGAATTCTGAGAAAACAATTAAAATTGCCAAATGCAAACTTACAAATGCAAGAACACTTTTACAATTATCTTTTTTATTCAGAAGTAGAAACTAGCTTCCTCCATATAGTTATTTTCAAACTGAAATAGGATATGAATATTTTAATAAAAATGATCACATCTAGTATTGGGTGATGTCATTACTTTCTGTAGAAAAAATATCAAAAAATTAGGTGAGGGGTAAAAACTAAAATGAATGAAAACCTCGGAGCATTACATTTTAAGCTATCTGTTAAATATTGAATTAAATTTGAATCTTGTCATGCTTTATTCAGGAAAGTTGGTAGGAAAATGTGTGATGGCACGATGCGATAAACTCATCTTTGGTGAGAGTTTACTGATTGTCAAACAGCATGTAAGTTAGACAAGGAGTTAAATTGTCTTTAAAAAGTAGGTCAGAAACTCCAGTTCCAGATCAGTCATCTCTCATCTTTGGCTTCACTTCATTACACACAGAACGAACAATGTTCCCATGGCAACCATTCCAAGTTTAGTGGTAGAGAGATTCAGGCCTCATCAGAATAGAGGCAAGAAGAACATTTTAAACATGTTTAAATTCATTTTCACTCCCAATTTGCTTGCTACATTACAGTTTTAGTTAGATGGCAACCAAATGTAGGTTGTATTATATGTTGTCTAAATTAAGGGAGTATTTTGTGTTTGATTCAATTCTAAAGAGATTCATCAAAAAGCATTTTCACTGAAGCAATTTCAAGGGCTAGTGTTTGTGAACCCTCTATATCATTTGTCATATTACAAATGCCGTTTGATATTGCCTTTCCTCTCTCTCTCTCTCTCAAAAAAAAAAAACACATTAAAAAAGTGTGATTTAAAGTGTAATAACACGGCTCTCCTGGGTTAGTGAACTTTAGTGGGACATCTTTTTGATGAAATGTCAGATACATCATTATCTCTTATTTTGACGTCATGTATCATCCATTCGTTTGCCCAGGGAATCTGATCTGTGACATTATAAAATATAATCATCCACCTGTCTCCATGTGCATTTTATCCAGTAGATACCGCGTTCTCAAGGTTGGTAATGCTCAGTGAATTATTTTGAGAGTGCAGGGCCTTTGTGGATGCATATGAATCACTAACAGTATTAACCTACTTTTAGATCCCCAGTTTTACATGCTTACTGCATGCTTCTGATGTTTTCATTGTTTATTTCATAAAATAGGATTTTTTTTTATTGTTTGATTTTCTTTTAGCTGAAATGCTGCTTTATCAGTCAACTATTGCTGAGTAAGCTGCACTGCATCAAGAACACATGAGAATGCAAAAGCAGTTTTTAAAAAAATAGTTCACCATATAGTGTATAGTTCCATATAGAATAGTTAACCCACCATACACAGTTCGGCCTTTAAGCTTTAAGAAAGGGGGGGGGGGGGGTGTTATCATATAAGTGGTCCATTTGTTTAAAATTCCTTCTGAACTGTACTGAATTGATTTATTGAAAATTCAAATAAAAAGAACATTTGTGTGTTCCATAAAAGTAAGTCATAACATGAAGTCAATAATGACAGAATACTCATTTTAGGCGTACTATCCCTTTAGGAGGGTAGATAGCACTGAATATGAACATTTGCTATTTTGATGCATAGGCACTGAGGCTGTTTTCGACAGCTTCTGGGCCAGAAATCAATGTGGAATCGACTCATTCTCATACATCCGTCAAATCGGACCATTAATTACCTTGTTAAATGAGATGATAAAAACAGATGAATGAATGAAGAGTCAAATCTTTCAGCTAGCAAAAGAAACTCTACTTCCAAAATACCTTTAATTTGTTGTAAATACATTGAACTAAGTCACTTATAAAGTGCAGGTAAGATTGCAGTGATATACAGAAATGGGAAAAAGAAAACAAAGTTTTATTTCACATCTTCTGATCCACCTCTGCACTTTACAATTCAATTGTAAAAGAACTACATATATGAAAATATCACAAGAAATAGAAATGAGTTTACAGACAGGCCAAAAACTCACATAAACCCTCTATTATCAAATCCAAATGACAACCCCACTGACAACACTGCACATTGTGAGCACTCACAAACCATAGAAACATGAAAAAATACACACCAAATTGCCATTTTAAACACAAAGCAATAATCTACAATGAAAGATTGTGTGTTAATGTGAAAAAAGAGGTGCACAAAGTGTGCCTGTGTGACTGGGGCAATAGAGAAAAAAATTTATTATTATTATGGTATTATTACCAACGCCATCAGGACAGTTTTTATATTTTAAGACTATTCCCAAAAACAGTACAGGCAACTGAAATTTTTTTCTACTAATATGACCACTTGAAACAAAAGGTGTTCGGACGCTGTCAAAAGTGAGGAATATACTGTACTGTAATTTACCGTACTATAATGAAAAAAACAGATCCCAACAACATTATTAAGCAAAATGAACGAAATGAATGGGGGAGCCATCTTCATAGCAGATCAGTGAATGAGATTTCTTTGGCATTCAGCCTTTAACGGTCAACTTGCACTTTGAAGGTTTTATTAATTACAAGTAAATTTCATTGATGTAAAAAATAAAGAAAGCAAAAAGAAAAGAAAGGAAGCAATGACCGCTTTTAAAACCAGATTTATCTGGTCTGATTAGTGGCTGAACTGTGGGGGAAAAAAAAAATGCCATTTGGGTCACCGTGATTTTGCCAAGTAAGACATGTTCCTGGATCAACATAATTTTGTTGATCCTGGAACAACATTCCTCTTGTCCCTACCCCTAAACCCAACCGAATTTATCTTTAAAATCAATGGGAAATGATGAATGAATAACACTGATGTAGAAGCACCAAACCCTTGACGTAAACTTATCTCTCAAATCTGATTGATTGATAGAATGATGTTCCAAGATAAAGAAAGGTGTTGATCCAGGAAAATGTTTGGCTAAATAACATTCAGCAGAGTACCGAGTGTTCAGTTAATGCATGTTATATAGCATATCCACCCTATTAAAGGTCACTTGAATGTGTAAATCTTTTTCTCCTTGGAAACAAAAAAATCAAACCAACTAAACATTATATTTGTTGTGCTGAAAAGATCCCCTGGCTTGAATGGTGAAGAATGATATCCAGTAGTCTATACACCCAATGACAAAACATGACCAAATAAGCTTGAAATACATCAAGGACTAATGCTCAAGTTTTTCTATTTCTTTCGTCGGAGTACTTTGTCATTGAAATGAATGCCATTATTAGGCCACTATAAAAAGCAGTATAATTGGATTTAATTCCAGCATATGGCTTTATAACTAACATGAACTTTCGGCAAAGTCAGATTTCTTGGGTGTGAAGAGCAAATACCGCTGCTCTCGACCTATGGTTGAACTGGAATGATGGATTGAAGTTCTAGCACCACTATAAATGAACAGCTAATAATTATTGTACGTCAAACTGAATTAACAGCCGCAATAAGAACATGTTGAAGCACTCACAGATTATCATCAAAGAGAATTGCAAAAACTGGTCAACAGTGGATTGACACCTTCAAAAAGCCACAACAGAAAAAATCACTATAGCGTCATGAAATGCAAGAGGAGAAGCGGCATGGCAGAAAAACACAGCACATTTCTGGTTATTCAGAATATCGTTACCAATCCTAAATATTATCTTACAAAGACGCTTGGCACAAAGTAAAATGAGTAAGTGTCAAAGATGAAATCAAATAAAAACCTGACTCCAAAGATTAAAGTTACAGAGAGCGGGTGGGAAGGATTTGATTGATTAAATGTTGATACCTTCTGTAGGTCAGATGTATTAGAGCTGAAGCTGGTATAATCCACAGCCCACCACAGTAGTACCAGATGGAGAGGGGAAAAAAAAATGCTACAATCGTTGAGAAAGAAAATAACAATAATATTGCCTCTGGTGTGCATCACACATTAACATTTTACCTATGAGACAATAATGATAATGGAGATATGACTACAAAATAATTAATCAAGAAAAGAAAAAAGCTTGTGATTGCCTCTGAATGTTTTCAGTTAGTGTGAATCCTTTGGTAATGACTATAATTTGAAGTAGATACCTCATATTAATCCATTTGATCCCTCCTAATGGATCATCTCACAGTATCTCTGTGCAGGCGACCCTAAGGCAACACAGTAACAACTCTTATTGTGAATTACAGTTTGGTATGAGCACAGTGATTATGTAGGGTTCCTTACTGCAGTGTGCTGAAGAATGTTTGGTATGACTTTACTACATATTCCAATTCACTAACTTTCGATAATGCATTAGGTATCATGACCTAGCAATGAACAATACACTTAAAGGGATAGTGCTCTCAAAAAGTTCAATTCTATCATCATTTACTCACCCTCAGGTTGTTCCAAACCTCTATGAATATCTTTCTTCTGATGCACACAAGAGAAGATAAATTAAACAGTTTCTAGTAGGAAACAAAATACTGTGGAAGTCAACGGGGTCCATCAACTGTTTAATTCCCAACGTTCTTCAAAATATCTTCTTTTCTGTTGGGCGGAAGAAATAAACTCATACGGGTTTGGAACAACTTGAGGGTGAGAATTTTTGGGTGAACTATCCCTTTGATTTATTGATCAAAGTTAAAGTAATCAATGTTAATCTATATGTAAACAAACTCATTTTTGACATTTCAAGTTGCATAAATTAACATGAGTTAATGTATTATGAATGCACATGAATTAACTATGAACATCCGTATTTCTATAAACTGAAATTAACCTAGATGAATAAAGGCTGAAAAAAATGTTGTTATTTCAATGATGCAATCATTTGAAACATTTGTGTAAGGTGTTACTAATAACGGTTTTGATTGTGGGTATTATTCTTCGCTTCAACTTATTATAAAATGGATTGTTCACTTAAAAATAAATAAATAAAATAGGTCATTATCTACTTACCCTCATGTTGCTCCAAACCTTTGTAATTTTTTTTTGGTAACACTTTATTTTTTAGTGCCCTTGTTACACGTTACACATAGTTACTATAGTTATAACTATAAATGATGCATAATTTCATGCAACTATCCCTAAACAATCCCCAATCTTAACCATATAGTAAGTACATGTTAATTATTATTATTACTCTGTACTTAAATGTATAATTACACTGTAACACGGTCACCTTAAAGGGTTAGTTCACCCAAAAATGAAAATTATATCATTAATGACTCACCCTCCTGTCGTTCCAAGCCCGTAAGATCTCCATTTATCTTCGGAACAGTCCTTAGTTCTACTTTCGATGACGTCTTTATTTCCTTTCTGGACAAGGAAATTATACTATAGATACATTTTCAATGGAGGGACAAGAAAGCTCTCGAACTAAATCTAAAATATCTTAAACTGTGTTCCGAAGATGAACCTAGGTCTTACGGGCTTGGGACGACATGAGGGTGAGTCATTAATGACAACATTTTTGGGTGAACTTACGCTTTAACATAAAGTGCAGCCAAAATGTTTTTTAGAGCACAACCCAATGTTATTTTTGGGAAAAATGCAGGCTAGACATTCTACTAAATAACTTTTGTATTCTGTGAGTGGAAAATGTATATGCTAGTGAATTAAGGATGACAGAATTGTTCTTTTCAAATGAACTTACAGGTGTCAAATGTATTGCGATATATCATATGATTGGGTCTGTAGATGCAAAACCTAGACAGAAAAATAAAATCTGCAAATGTGTCCATAAAGATCCAAAGACACTCACTTTCCTTGATTTCCTTTGGGCGGTGTTGCGTTTGCTGTACTTGGCGTAGACATGGATGGCAAATATTTTGCCAGAAGGGTGAGAGTCTATGGAACTTATGGTACATTCTATGCATGCACTTTTTAACTAATAAACTGATGCTAATAGACTTTAGGCATTTCAAAATAAAATATAGTCTACTGTATAATATATTGATTTAATATTTAAATAACCTTTCTTTTGTGTGGAAAAATTATGCTATAAAAATCTAGAAATATAAGCAAACATTTGCAATCTACATACTAATTAATATTCCAAATCTTCCAAAATGGTTCTACTCTCTTGCCTTTATTGTGCTGATTCAGGGTAGAGCTTAATACTATAACATGCAGTGACAATGGGTTTAGACATGTTGAATGCATTAAAATAATAGGTGACTATAACTAAAGGTTGAATAAACCCCAAAACAAAACCATCAGCGGTCAGTCAAGACCAGATGATGCTCCTGCCATCATTTCTAAGATTTCTCTGCCTGATGGCTTCTCCTCCAGTGGAAGGCACTATAGATGGCTCTGAAAGCTCCGCTTACATGAAAGCCGGTCTGGTTTTGACTGATGGCTAGATGACAGGTTTCCATTCATGTGAACGATCTACCAGGATTGTAAGAGACACCAAAAGTCAGAGGGTCACATGCTTTGCAAGGCATTATTTTCTCACACTGACTAAGGATTTTTTCACACCTTGACTTCTTCCAGTTGCTCTCTCACCCATAAAATGATAAGATTGTGTGAGAGGAACTTTGTGAATCTTTTCTTCCCCCTGGTACCTGAAGAACAAAAGGCAAATATCTCTGCCAGAGAATTGCAACCCCTTGAAGAGCTTGTGGAAATATCCTTCCTCCTGACCATATAAAACAGCCTGGTTTTAAGGGTTTTGATAGATCTGCTGTAGCTTTCGGTTTCTGTAGTCTCTTTTTTAATTTTCATCTCTCTTCTGGAGAAGTCCTTGTACTACCACAGCTCAACTCTGAAAACCAGTATCCGCTCTTTTTTATACTGTACCTTGAAAGTCCTGGTTCAGTCTATTCCTTGTTTATGCTCTGACAGAACCAAAAGTCAAGTCCTTTGCGTCATGATGTGTGTGGGACTGCTAAAGATACAAGTAGCCTACCCAGTAGACAATATTGAACAGTAGGAAAGAGGTGGGAAAAAAGACACGAGAGTATGCATCGAGTTCCAAAATATCTATATGCAGACGGCCCTTTCGCCATGCTCCATCTTTGCACTCTTCGTAGCAGCAGAAGAAACTCTGGCAGTCTTTTCCATCCAGGCACTCATAAACACAGGCATCATCAAACTCCTGCCAGTACATGGAGTTGTTGAGCGTGATAACTGTGGGAGGAGGACCCATTGCCAATACGGAGTAGTTCTGTTGGACAAAAACAATATCCTTTTAGAATTTGAAGGGCTCTCGTTTTGCAATACGCATCCAAAAAACAAACAAACTTTGCAGTCATAAATTTGGATGTGTTTTGCATGTACTGTACACAATATTTTATCCAATCGAATAACAAACCTAGTTGAAGTTTATGTGTGTGCATCTAATATATGCCATGAGCAAAACAAATCCTTCAGAGTGGGCTGTCAATCAAAGCATAAGATCATGGTGTCTTCTAAGAGATTCCCACTCACTTGAACTAACAGCGTTCCCTTCAGTGGGCTAGTCAAGTGCAGCATCAATCTCTTACGGCCAGGTACAATGACCTCAAAATCTGAGCATGGTTGTCTAAATTCATTCTCTAAACCCCTTTAGACCACACAAGGGAAAATTTCCAATAGTATTCTACCACTTATTTCCAGTTATTTGTCTCATTATAGGTGACATAACTAGCAAAGCATGGTAATTACAGAACTGAAAGATAATCTATGTAAGATCACCTATAGGGTAATATTTTTTTCATGTAAAATTGCGATGGTAATTATCCGTGCTTCTCAGCAGAGATAAGATCTAATCAAAATGAGTGATCGGCGAGAGAGTGGGAAAATTTCACCTGCGGAGACCGCCACCGGAGGAACACAATGAATAAAAAGTAAGACGTGCTTGCTCAACCATAATTTAGCATCACATTACACAAAAACAAAAAGACTAACAACATCAGCCTATATATTTCCATACCATTTCGAGAGATCCCCTATAACAAACACATGTGAAAACTATGTCATATGTGTCATATGTGTACTTCATTAACCTGCATTACTTCCTTAAACTGCTTTATACAGAATGTATGTATATATATATATATATATATATTAATAAA
>JAOTRC010000004.1:21221514-21233583 GCA_027497675.1 Cyprinella lutrensis
TAAAGGAGCTAAGAGGCTGAATCCTCCCAGACCCCCCCTCAGTCCCCATGTGGGACCTTTCCACTGTTTTGGAAGCCATAAAAAGTGGCCCGTTCGAGCAAATCCACTTGTCGGACATGAAATAGGTTATTTCATTGTCTGCCCTGCCGATTTACAATGATGAAAAGGATGCAAGCTTTAAGAGCTTATGTGTCTCGCTTGTCTGTTTTGTGTTTTCAGCTCTTTGTTTCGTTCAGCGGACGTGCTAGTAAGAGACTAGCTGCATCGAGCCTGTCCAGATGGATAGTTGATGCCATAGCGCTGATATACACGTCTTAAAGGCTTGAAGAGCTCTATTCATAGGCCCAGGCCACGCCCGCTTAGGCCCCCGATCTGACGTCACCAAGGGCCGCTCTCGATAGGCTGCTGCAGTTGCCGCAGGACAGCCAATAGGCACGCGATTCACCATGCTTTGGCTTCAATATCTCATGGAAAAGAGGTTTTCCCCTAGCGTAAAGTATTACGAAGTACTCGTTCCCTCTTATAGAGAGAAGCGACTATGTTTTCCCCCACAGGGAGTTTTTGTTTGTAGTTTTGTTTTGTTTCTTTAGTAATTAATAAATACCCTTACTCCTGCACTTGAACCCTCGCTTTAGTCTTTTACCATTCCGTGACAGTCCGGTCTTTAATACAGGCAATATGCCACCATAATTCAACACTACCGCGAAGCGCAAATTAGTATTCTTTTTAAAACGACACTATCATATGCCTTTATTGTTGTTTTTCCTTTCAATTTGACACCTGTCCAGATGCTGAAGTCTTTCTCTTGCATATGATAGGAACAGAGACACCTGCAAATAAATAAAAAAAATCCACCCACACAAACATCAAGAATCTTTGAAGCATTCTTGGCTCCACTCTTGCATGGGCATTTAGAGTTGCCTCAGAGAACCAGTGACTGTGCCCCTGTTTTGCAATTGGTTTCTATGGAAACAAGCAAGCTTCCTCTATTTCAGAGATATATTTCGCCCCCCATTCCTTTTTTCCTCTGCTGTTGTTGGCCACGGTGATTACCTTCACCTGTTAGACTGACTTCTTACAGTGGCACTTAGTTAAATGACTGCCTGCCTGAGTCGGAAAAGCCTGTGCATGAAATATGAATTTCAAAATAGCACTCTTTCCTGAACTGCTTAGCTCCATTTTAGCCTTATTATGTTCACTCATCAGTGTTTTGTGGTGGATAAGAATGACATAACAACTGGCTGGACGTTTAAATAACTCTAATGCGGTACTTCCTAGTACCCAGGCTGCTGGTTTTGGGGGTGAAAGAGTTAATAATGATGTCGACCGGCTGGTAGGGCTGTTCGGTACTTTTCTATTCTTCCCCTACATAATTTTCCTGTTCCACCCTAACCCCAATTTATTTATAAATAAATGTTGTATCATTATAAATGTCTTTGCCACTTCTGATCAGTTTCATGCTTCCTTGCTTAAAATGATTAAAAATCTTCATGACTCCAGTCTTTTGACTGGTAGAGTATTTTTATTATTTCTGGTTCTTTTTATGTTATATATTTAATTTGATTGAAATGATAGTCTATGAATTGTTGCGTATTATGTCATTCATCCATCGCCATACCAACACATTCTCACCCCATGGCGTCACCTTTGACCATGCTTCAATATTGCAAGAGATCGCCATTTATTCTTCCGGGGTAGGTTGCCAGTTCTTTCCCCAACCCTACATGGCTTGTGACTCGTGCAGACACGCACAGTCATACCTACAGACAGTTTTTTTTTGTATTGTATTTGTATTTTCTGCAATACATTCTCAGATTTAGTTGGTCATGTCTTCAAAGACTGACTGACCACCCGATACTTTGACCCCTCACTATTTTTTCTGGGTTCTGACTTTTCTACATCTTTTTCTATTCTAACCTGACATTTCCACGGATGTGAACTCACTCACTCACTCTCTCACTCTCTCACTCTCTCACTCACTCACTCTTTCACACACACTCTCTCTCTCTCTCCCTCTCCCACATTTTATCTTGGCTGCCTTTCTCTTTGGACTTCATCGATCAATCTGTGCCTGTAAAGCAAATCTCTACTTTTTCTCCTACTCCCTTTCTTTCCACTGAAGGTATAATGACTTCTTTTGTCAGACAGATTAATTGCATTCATCCTTCTTTTTCTTCTCAGAGTATGTTGCCAGTTTATTTCTTTCTTACAAACATAGATTTCACGGGGCCTTTTCTTCCAGTTAGCTATAGGATCAGTGTAGATTCCCAATTATGTCAGTCTATGATCCCTTTCTTATGACCATCACATCTCATGCTTGTTAGCTCGAGAATACTCAGTAGGAACACCATCTCAGGCCACACTTATCTGCTGTGTGCTCGAGGTAATCAAACAAGACAGCCTAAGAGTGGCAAGATAATCAAGCTACGTCATGAGACAGATTAAAAGCCTTTCTAAATAATGTTGCAAGATACATGCAGACCTCTCATTGAATAATATGGGGATACTTTAAACATGATTAAGGTCTAATTATTTGATAAATAATAAAAAAACAAACAAACAATGAAAAATGAAAAAAGAAAAATTACCTTGACAAAAGTGACATTTACCAGGACAGGACATGGACTTAAAGCAGGAAACTATAATAGAAATGAGTAAAGCCAACAAAAAACAGATGAAGCACTGTAATGAAACAAGAATAAATGTGAACAAAAGGACACACTAAAAAGAAAACACGAATATTCTTTTTATAAAAAAACATTTTTTTAATGTCTTTCATTCTCATAATATGTCTTCTTGGATTGTAAATTATCTGTAGCTCCCAAGTGCGTTATTTGAGCAAATAAACACAAAGTTAATTTAATAATATAATTAAAAGAAATCGAATCCTCCTCCATAACATGGTCGGTATTAACATCTCATCCCATCCCATCTATAAACAAATTTTAATTTGTTAACTTAAGTCCATGACTGACACATTTGTATTACATTTATGTAACCAAAGCAAAACCAGGAACCTTTAAAATAGTATAATAGTGGCACTTTAAACCTTAGAACTTTGCAGTTTGTACTTGGCCAAACTAACTGAATATACTGTATTGTATGTCAAAGCATCTTTAATACTGCTGATTTTTTTTTAAGAAGGTTTTTTTTTCACAAAGAAACAAACATCAAGTCACACAAGGATCAGATGCCTGTAGTTACTGAATGTACCTAGTGCTGTTCTGGCTGGAGTTGCATCTTTTTTGATCCAAAAGGAGACCCAAGAGAGCACCACAGTAAGTATGCAGGGGATATAGGTCTGAATTGTGAAGTATCCCATTCTTCTGCTCAGGTCAAAATATACAGTCATCACCACATAGTCACCTAAAAGAGAAGAATAAGTTGGCAATGAAACATCTCTAAAAAGAAGAAGAAACCCATGATGTCTCAAATACATGTTTGTGCTTCATGACTAAACTTTATTCATGCATTCATTAACAAACCAATAACACTTCTAAAATTTGAAGGGCATATTGCCTTTATCTTTTCTTTGGAAAGCCTTCCTGCCAATTTTTTTTTTTTGTATTGTATTTTGTGAGACTGACCATGCTTGAAAATCCTCTTAGCTCTGATTTAATTCATATTTTTTAGATTTTTTTTCTTTCTTTATTGTCATTTCTTTGACATTGTATCTATCATTGCATTGTATCAAGGGCACTTTTAAGTGTTCTTTTGATATAGTAGAGACAAATGGTGAAGCTAATATGCAAAAACTCTCAATAGGGGTTATGCGCAACATTCTTGCGGGTTCTACAAAATGGGTATAACTACTTCCAGCCGTCATCTGATGAGGTACAGTGTAGTAGTGTTGGGCGATATGCTCCATTTTCATATCGTCCTATCATCAGCCTGTGAGGGGGATGGGGTTTGCTTATTTAATTATTAACTTGCTTATTTACTCATTATTTTTTTCTGATTATTTACAAAAATCGATTAAAAAAAAGATCCTCCTTATCATTTTTTTAACTGACTCTCATTTTTGTAACTGTCCTCCCAGTGCTCTCTCTGTCTGGATGCACGCACATATTGCGCACTTCAATAAGCCCAAAGACCGCGAGTTCATGTGTTTTAAATGCCGTGGGAAATCAGAGTAGCCTGGCAAAAACCTAGCTGAGTCACTCAGTTTATACCTAAACTTATGACTGGACTCCGATAAAGGAAAATGGGTTATCATTTACATGACCACATGCATTTTCAGTTTATTCAGCATAATCGGGTTAAGAATGTGCATGTAAACACGCTCATTCTCTGAAAGTGAAAGTTGAAACCGACTGAGCTTTCGCTATTTGTCTCTGCATTATTGCCGCAAGACGGATGGATACGGCATAGCGACTGCCTACGGAATAGTGACTAGCTTAAATTACTGGCTTAATATTTCTCTTGTGGACCTACATTAATGACAGTAAAAAATATAAGAATATTTCTTGTTAAACAAGTGTTTGAAGCTGCTTTTGATTTTCACAAATTGTGTTGTGTTTGTGAACTAAAGACTGTCATTAGGCTTATATCATTTTAGTGATACGTTCAGCTACAGAATTCTATACACATCTGTAGCTGTTGATGCAGCTACAGATGTGTATAGAATTGAAAAAAACGGAAATGCTTAGACCCGTTTTCCGGTTCGAACGCTGGGCGCTCCTATTGAGAAGATAACTCCTATTGAGCAGATTCTTGAGCTATAAAAAATAGTGTTCCGCCATTGACCATATTTCCACTAAGATTTACTAAGCCTGGAGAAAATGTCATTCAATAATGCCTGTAGAGTAGCGCTTTAACTGAAGTGACATTTTAGCTTACAATCTTCTAGACCCAGAGATTTCAATAAAGCTGCAGTCCGGAGTTGTACTTCATTCATGTGAAGTGTGGATACTGACATTCAGAATCACAGATTATTCTTTTTGGAAGTATGAGCAATGTAATAATTTTATACTTTTACATAATTATACTTTGTTCTCGTTAACGTAAGCAAGCATTGCTTGACTACATGTAATTTCCTTCTAATATGTATCCTTGTTTTTCGCATGGTTCCGGTTGCAGTCTATTTTTTTCTGTAGCCACACCGAAGACCGAATGAAGTCTCTTGCATTTTACAGCAAGTGAATCTGTTGTCAATGGTGATTTGTTGTTTGAACCTCTCTGGATCTGCCATCAAATTGTAATCAAAGTTTACTTATATAAAGTGTTGTGAGAAAAGGCTATAAAAATCCACCTCCAGCATCCTCATACACAATATAGCCTACCAGCCGAGACTCCTCCTTTATTTGTACAGATGTGACGTAATGATGCAAAGACATGCTTAGATCTCCCGCGGAAATCCACTTGTACCACTTGAATTAAAAACATTATTACAAGCTTGCCACTTTGAATTGAGCCAAGTCAGAGAGTTTTGAACACTGGCTGGTTATGTATTTTGGATCATTTTTAACCCCCAAAAAAGCTATGGACTGCAGCTTTAATGGGTGACCATTAAGATGCAGGAGGTTTACATACTACAACAATAATTCTATACATTTTCTGTCAAGAAAAAAAACTCATACAGTATATCATTGGTTGGTCGCTTCTATAGAGCATAAAACAAATCGGCTACCTAACGTAACCTCTCTTTTCTCTAGATGAGGGAACAAATATTGCGTAAGTTTAGCTTGCGCTATGGGAAAGATTCATCTTTTCGAGATATTGAAGCCATAAAATGATCCTTAATTTTGTATTCATTGTCAATGCAGTACAGCACCTTGCAGACCTAGAGCAGGCTGTCTAGTGTGCTCATAGGCTGCCCTGCGGGAACTGCCTACCAGTGACATGGTGGTCCTTTATGAATGGGAGGAAATGCTTCAGAGCGTTCTCAACCACTATAATCTCCAGACAGTTTATATGTAGGAGTTTTTTCTGGTCTGACCACAGCCAAAGACTGGTCTGCCCCTGAAGAGAGCACCCCAACCCAAGTTGGACGCATCTGTTGAGATGACCTTTCGTTATGAGACTGTTCCCATAATTACTCCCTGCTGGTACCAGTCGGCCGCTAACAAGGGCCGCACAGCTGTGATGTAGCTCTGAGTCACTCTGATCCGATCGCAGCCTGACTTCCAAGCTCAGTGTGGCACACGAACGGCCAGCCATCATTGTAGTTGGCGCATGCACAGCAAACCCAGCTGAAGTACCGCAGCAGCTCAAGCCACGTAGCCTAGCATTCTCTGGATTGTCTTCAGAGGGACGGTGCTGCCCTTCTGGAAAGACGCAGCCAGTCGTGCACTGTGTGGACAAGTAAGTCGTCACAGCCATAGAGTCCAGTTCTACTCCTAAAAAGGAAATTGACTGGGCAGTAGTGAGCTCTTGGTCCAGTTGACCGGTGAGACCTTGGTTTCACAGATGACTGAGGATCACAGCTCTGTAAGACAATATTTCTGTCACTGACTGTGCCAGAATCAGCCAATAGTCCAGATAGTTCAAAATTCGCATGCCCTGATTTCTCAAGGAGGCGAGAGCCACATCCATACACTTTGTGAATGTACGGGGTGCTAAAGACATTATGCGGTGACTGTGTGCAGGCGAGCAGGTAGTGTCACCGACTCGCTGGGTGCTAAATGGCTCACTGCAGTAGGCTGTGTTAAGGGGACTGGCTTATGCTACTCCGAGCAATGTCTGAACTTTGCATTTTGAGCACTTCTTGCGTTGTTTTTGCTTCTTCATGATGACTTGCTTGGTTTAATCCTCAGTTGTAAGTCGCTTTGGATAAAAGCGTCTGTTAAATGACTAAATGTAAATGTGGACTGTCAGAGTGAAAGCTTTGACGGTGGTCCGCTGCGAAGAATGGCTGGACTGTCTGGGCTGAGCTGGATGCTGTGTGGCTTGTGTAGGCGGCTGGTCACGTTATCCAAAGCGACTTACAATTTGTATACATGTCAGAGGTTGCACGCCTCTGGAGCAACTAGGGGTTCAGTGTCTTGCTCAGGGGCACATTGGTTTCTCACAGTGGACTAGACCGTGTGTATCTCACACCAAAGGCATGTGTCTTATACACTGTGCCATCACCACCCCTGGTTTTCTGAACTTCAGAAAAACGTTCAACGATCCTGTTCACTGCTGGGCCAACAAGAACAGTGTGGGAGAGAGGAGTGTCAAGGAAAACATGTCAGCCAGCCTCAACCAAAGCTACCTCTCTGTAACAGTCAATGAGGCCATGCATCTTCTTAGGGCCTGAGCTGCGAACTTTGTAGCACAAAGGGAGAGATCCATTGCGCTTCTCAGGTAATTAACAGCAGCTGGGTCCCGGCCTTTCTCGTCCCATTCACGGAAGAGATAGGCTTGTAGGATCGGCAGAACAGCCATTGAGTGCAGGGCGAAAGCTGCTTTTTCGGTGTAGGCGTGATCAAACAAGAGCGGATGTGGTCCTGAAGGCTTTAGACGGCAAGGCAGACTTTGAGCACCAAGGCTCGAGGGAAGTATTCTCGCCGAGCGAGTCGCAACGGCCACTGGCCTTTGAGAGCTGCGCTTCTTTCTACGTGGTCTTGCAAAGGGCGGAGTGACAGCTTCGGTGTTTACAGTTCAGAGTCAAGCCCGCAGGGTCGACATCGGAAGCTCTTCGCAGTGCTCACATCCTCCAGACGAGAGGGCAAGGGCAGTGTGTTCCTGGCCCAGGCAGAGAGCGCAGATAAACTTGGTGGTCCCCGACTCTAAGCTGGGCTCTGCGTGAGACACATGTAGAAGGAAGCATCTTTAAAAAGATGCTCGGCTCTTTTAGATGCCATAAAGCTTGTAAAAAGTATACGTCGCCAGATAGCATAGCTGGCACGGAAGGCTGTAGGTGGCGAAGACGGCCGGCTTCCGCAGGCACTGTCATAAGCTGGCAAGTCGCTGTTTCGTGCACCCTTGATTGGACGTGACATCATGCCGGGCTCATTGGTTGGCTGCTGCAGTTCCCATAGGGTAGCTTATGGGCACGCTAGACAGCCTGCTCTTGGTCTGCTAGCTGCTGCATTGCGTTAACAATGAACACAAAATTAAGGATAATTTTTTGGCTTCAATATCTCGAGAAGATGAATCTTTCCGGTAGCAAAAGCTAAACTTACGCAATACGAGAAAACCTCTCGTAAGAGAACCAGCATTTAACAAATACAAATGTCTGTCAACCAGAAAATACAATGGTGTGATGAATTCAGGACATAAAAAAGGTAGTTGCTTGAGAAAATAAGTCAACACTAGTTTAGCATAATTTAATAATGCAAATTAAAGGGAGATTTTATACTGATCATTTTTATTCAAACACCATTGGATGAGAACCCCTGAGTTAGAAACTGTTGCTTTGAAACGAATTTCTAGCTCTAAAGTATACATTATGATATTTACATCACTGTTCAAAAGTTTGGGGTCAGCATTTTAAAAAAAAGAAATGAATACCTACTTATAACAACTTATAATCCTTATTCAGTAGTGATAATTTGATCAAGTGACTTTTACAATGTTACGATTTTATTAAACTGAAATTATATTTCACAATATTACAGTTTTCACTGTATTTTTATCAAATAAATGCAGCCTTGGTAAGCATAAGAGAGAGAGAAAACAAAAAACAAAACAAAAAAAAACATACTGACCCCAAACTTTTGAATCGTAGTTTACATCAGCCTTCAAAATATGATATTTATCAATAGCCAATAAATAACCATCTTTAATTGATTATTATACTTTCTTTTGATCTATTGTTTGGATCAGAATAGAAAATTACCTGCAGTTGTTTTAATTATATCCGTGGTGTTCCTCAGGCCCATGAAGTCGAACTGGTAAAGTCTCCATGACTTCTGATCAGCCGCCTGCACTGAGTTCCTCCTCCACTTGTAAATCATTTCATCTCGTGGGTATCCATCTGTAATTACATAGAGCATAAGCCAGTGACCCCTAACACCCCCTTCACTAGTGATGGATGCCTGAGTGCAGCCCAGTGCCAGGCATCCAACTGCAGCATTTGTCTCTAGCCCAGAGCATGCTAATAAAACGCACATCTCAGGCACAAGGAAGACAAAGGCAGAGAGAGAGAACAAGTAAATGAGAAGTTTGGTTCGATTATACACAGCATCCATCTTGATGCTGACACCTAACCTTAAGACGTATGCCTCTCGCGTACAACCTGTGGCCCAGAAAAGACATTTCAAACCGCTGTCTCTTGAGGCTCGGAAACTTTAATCTTAAAAAGGATCACTGATGCTGCTCTTGCGTCGATTATTCATGTCTCTTAAGTATTGCTAAGTGTATGGTGTCGCACACCCGAAAAGCTTGGTAAATGCCTCTACTTGCCCAATTCATGGGAGAAGATGTGATCTCAGATTTGATTCGGATCTTTTCAACGAATCAGTTTACAGTTCTTTTACAGTACCGGTTTATTGTAATTGTGTTGCAAAGAGTGACCAGAACAAGTCTTCAAACTTAAATATGGAAGTAAGAAATTCATACAGTTTGGGAAAAAGACATAACCGTCCCTTCAAGCAGCAAGAGAGCAATATTTGATAATTGAGTGGATGCACTTCGTCCAGAGGTTTTGATTAATGAAACAGCATGATTAGATTTCCACACAAATACATATTAATTCTGTTGAACACACAATGACCTGAGCTGTTAAATTACAATCAAGCCTAATAGCCATCAGAGGTAATTGACATTCTCCTAACATATTAAACACACTAAATATAAAAATTTTGTTTTTTGTTTATGAAAAATTTTGTTTTATTAAAATCTCCTTGGTCTATGCAGAGGGCATTCAAGTAGCAATGAAGATGGTCTTAATCACAATTGGTGGACATTTTACACTACCAAATATGCATTTACATTCAGTCATTTAGCAGACGCTTTTATCCAAAGTGACAAGGACTAAACCAAACAAGTCATCGTGAAGAGGCAATAATGACACAAGAAGTGCTCAAAATACAAAGTTCAAACATTGCTCAGAGTAGCATAATCCAGGCAAGTGAGGATTTAATTTTTTTATGTTAAGTAAAATAATAATAGACAGATTTGTAAAAAATACATTTTTGTATGATGCTGAAATATATGAGTCTTAAAGGTATAGTTTACTCAATATGAAATCATAAAAAAGAAGTTTTTAAAATGTTTTCATTTTTTAAAGAACTATCCCTTCTGTGCTGAATGCATATGCTGAATTAATTCAATTCTGAAATAAATCAAATCTAAAGACCTATTTAAACTGAACAATACTACTATGTGTTTTGGGGAGAATACTCCCAGTGTGTCAAACACATGCTGGACATCCATTAAATTCGCAATCCCATTAATTGGCACTATCGAGAGCAGGAACCAGGACTACTATATATGGGTTTATTAATTGTCACGGAAATAAGCTGAAAAATCTTCATGCTCACTCTGAGTAAATCCCGTTGTGCCATCCCTGTGAACTTTGAGAAATAATTAGTAGTGTATTGTATAGAGTTTACAACTTCTTGCCTCAATCAGCCATAAAAAGGTTGCAAAGGATCAGCAAAAATATTTTCAATTAAAATTCCGTGTGCATAGTAAAATAGATGCAGCATCCGAATGATTCAAGGGGGTACCAGGGAGCCAGAGCTGAAATTGTATCATTATTGTTTGAGTATAACAAATAAAGATATTTTTAAAAATATATATTTTTTATTTGTATTATTGCTGATATTCAGTTGTAGTTTCTAACTAAAATAAAATCTAAATCTGCTGACTGAAAACCTTTTTGTGGTATAAAGGTCCAAATGAATGCTCAACAAGCGCCAAAAGTAAAATTGGCTTTAGCAAGTAAAAAAAAAAAAAATGCATGGACTTAACTAGAAACTAACTGTTAAATAAGTGCATCGTTTAAACAGCGAGAACATTAGTCCGACCCTTATTGTTTTAATCTGATGTAAATCATGCTGAGCAAATCAAATTAAACACATTCATACTGTGCAAAAGCAAAAATCTTTAGTTTTACTGTGCCAGCAGGAAACATTCATTTATGTTTTTTAGATGTTGCTTAACAGTACAGACATGGCCTCTGTCAAACTCTACATGCCTTTTTGTAACTCCAAGTAACAGAAAAAACACCTACTGTTTCTCTTTCAATCAAATTGTTAAACTGTTTGTTCCTCAGACATTATCAAAAGTAGCCCGCTGTGTCCAGTTCTTCTGCCCTTTTTATATTATACTAAGTTCATTAGGTGGCAGTGGAGATCTCTTTAAGTTTCTTTTGATAATTATCCAAGGTCAGTGTAAAAGATACATTCTTGCTTCATTTGATCGCAAAAGTTGCCCTGCTGCCACCCCCTGTCTCTGCCTCCCCCATTTGCATTGTCCTCGGTTCATTACTGTATAACCCTTAGGATATGATGGGCTAAAAGGTACCAGCAAATTCCACTTAATCAGAGGAAAAAATAGCCATCGCCATGGGAACCAGAATACCATTCATTGGCTTCAGTGGGTGAAGAAAGGGGCACGGATGAATCGCAGCATGCAACAGCTTCCCGTGATTTTGGGAAGATCAGGCAGCGGGAGGAAGACTATATGAGAATTAAACCTAATAGGGTTTGTGGAATGCTTTGCTAGCACAACAAATAACATTGGAATTTCATCATTCAACAACAAAGGAGCTTACTATTGATTTGTGGAAAACTAAATGTGAGTCATACATTTTAGTTTAAACATCCTGCCTCTGTCCGCCAAAGTGCCTGAGAATGTCATGGACATGTGGGGGAAAAAAAAGATTTACGGCTCATCTTATGACCCGCAGCAAAACCATCAAATAAGGAAAGAATAAACAGATTGATCTTAGTTTGACATTGAATCATTTCTCTCTCACACACACACATTTTAACTATTTATTTAAGTCCACTTAAAGGGATACTCCACTTTTTTTTGGAAATAGGCTCATTTTACAACTCCCACAGATTTAAACAGTTGAATTTTACCGTTTTCGAATGCGTTCAACCGATTTTCTGATATTTAGAAGAATATCAGTAACCAGGTACGTAGTTTCTGGTCTCATTGACTAGTATATTTTTTTTCCTATGTACTATG
>JAOTRC010000004.1:21263111-21275273 GCA_027497675.1 Cyprinella lutrensis
ATTTAAGAAAATGTGTTATTCATATATAAAATATTTTTATTTATATAATATAGATTATGTATTTATATATATATATACTGTGTATATATATATATATAGAATTTAAGCGCAAATAATTCTTAAATATATACATGCATGCAAAGGTATTTATATACACAAAATAATTATATACAGCACACACAAATATATTATGTAAACATAGACTTTTATTTTGCATGCGATTAATCGCAATTCATTTTTGCACAGCCCTAGTATAATGACATGGGTCTTACTCTGCTATTACAATGTAAAAGTCCTCATAATTAAATAGCTTAAAAAGAACATACTAAACATTTTTTTAATAAAAATACAGAAAGTTTTCTGTAATAGGTAGGTTTAGGGGTAGGGAGATACTGTAGAATGTACAGTGTGTACGTATAAAAATCATTACTCCTAAATGGAATGTCCCCATAATGATAGGAATACCAGTGTTTGTGTTGAAACATTACTTAATCAAGGAGATTTTTCTTACCAATTGACCATTAATTGACCATAGTTATTTAAGGTTGCCACCTAAAAATCTTACAAGGGGCAACAGATGAAAAGTTGCCTGATAGGGTAACTCTGGCTTACAGTGTCTGACTGTTGATTGATAAGAATTGTCTCTACCAAATAAATAAAATAAAAACCTCATCTTAGAACAAATAACACTAGGCCTATATAGGTTTGGAATGACATGAGGGTGAGAAAATAATGACAGAACATTAATTATTTTGAACTCTTGTGGGCATCAGAATGGCTTAATGTTTGTGTACTCCCATAAAGCCTAATCCTTTTATAAGCAATTGCCATAGTTTACATCAGTATTATTTATTTGCAAAACCAACATCAGCTCTCAAAGAACATATCATTTGATAGCGGTTTTCCACAAATAAGCTATTTTTACCCAGTAAAGTGTTGTATCTCCAAGGGACGTTTCTTGCACCTGTGTACTCGCCTCCATAAAGCTTCATTCAAACAATATTCTTTAAAAGTATTTCAGAGTGGAAATACTGTCATAGGGAATTTCTGAAGGACTAGTAGGAATATCACTCATTGCAGTAAATTGTCTGGCCCAGGCACTTGTGAGTAAGGAATCATTTTCTGCTCCGGTTCCTGTCCTGTCCACAGACGACCTGCATACAGATTAGTGATTTCCCTGAGCAGAGTGGCTCCCTCAGCTGTTAAGATCAGAATGAGTGAGTTAATTTCACCACGCCTGACAGGCACATCACACCATTTGTGGTAATGGCATCTCCCTGCTCTGCTGTCCCATGCACACACACTTTCACCTTTGATTTGTGTGTGAGAGCCACAGAGTATCATATTCATCAGGCCCCTTCTCCTCCCATAGCTCTAATTAAATTCCTTGTGCCATTTATCATCCGAGAAAGAGAATATATAAATAAAGGCCTGTTGAATGAATGATAAAACAGGCCATGGCAGAGTTATGCAAGCTCTGGAGCATTCACGTCCAGGGGGATGGTATAGAGCGGCATTAAATAAATATGGCATTTAGCCATGACACGACCACAGGGGATTGGCCCGCAGGAAATACACCGCAGGGAGTCTGGGTCTGAGGTGTGTTAAAAGGAGTTCATTCTTTCTTGCCAAATTTCATTAGGATATTCAGAGAAATGCTAGTCTATGAAACTATTCTTCATATGCCCAGTAATTGACACACACATTTAATGTAGCCAAAAGTATCAGTATGAATCCAGTTGTGTATTTATCAATTTTATGTAACTATAATGGACACACTTCAAGACTAGGGATGTATATTTGCTGTGTCCTATAGTGAAAAGTTTCACAAGCACCTTATCTTCCAAAAACAAATTTTTACAAAAAAAAAAAAAAAAAATCCAATGTTATACATTCAATCTGCACCATGTAATGTTTAATGATGCTTGTTCACACATGGCAGAGATCAGTGTTTTGTATTGTACCGAGACATTAAAGTGTTAGTTCAGCAATTTTCTTTTTTTAATTCTGTCAGTAATTACTCATCCTCATGTTGTTCCAACCCCGTAAGACTTTCGTTCATCTTCGACCACACAAATTAAGATATTTTTGATGAAATCTGAGAGCTGGCTCACTCCTTCATAGGCTTCTAATTGCTTCTGCTGGCCCAGAAAAGTTAGAAAATACATTGTTTAAAATAGTCCAAGTTACTACAGTGGATCTACCTCTGGTTCAAAATGAACCTTTGGTCTAATAACACATTGGTACCAAGTCAACCGTTCTCTGAGATTTGTTGAAGAGTTGTATCTCTAATAATTGTTTTGCGTATAACACTAGTATATAGGGCATAGAGTAATGGACAATAAAAATCGCTATTTAATACAACAAGGCTCAAAATAACCCCGCACTAACACAGTATCATAGTGAGTGTCCCTATGCAAACCGAAGCATTGAGAAAGTTGAAAGTGTACAGACAGTTTAATACTTATTAATAAAGAAGTCCACTTCGCGTATACAGGCAGGAGCCATCTTTGAAAAACAGTCTTGATCAGTCGAACCACGAATGCCATGACGTAATCTCAACTGTAAACTCAACTGTGACTTTTAATCTCAAATGTTCTGATGTTTTCAGAAGAAAGCACTGAGTGCATAAAAGAAGCACTGAACGCAACAGATAAAATAATAAATAAATAATAAAAAATTTAAATATTGTGTAAATATTAAATATTTTAATATTTAGTTTGCATTGCTGAAAGTTTTGCTCATTGATTTGCATGAATGGCCAAAAACCTCCTGCCCTCCCTTTCCCCAGACAGTGCAGACTTAAACAAATATAATCCATGCATTTCCTGTAATTAGATTACATAAACATAATTCCGATCGACCAGATCACACTGTACACTTACAAAGTTTTCAATGCTTCGGTTTGCATAGGGACCCTCATTATGTTGCTGTGTTAGTGTGGGGCTATTTTGAGCCTCGTTAGTGGAATTAAATAGCGATTTTTATTTTTCAATACTCTATGCCCTATATACTAGCGTTATAAGCTAAACAATTTTTAGAGATAAAATATTCGATTTTATATTTCAATGTGTTCATATTTCAATGTGTTATTAGACCAAAGGTTCATTTTGCAGCGGAGTTGTCCTTTAAGTTTGCTATTTAATATCTTAACTCTATTTTATTCAACTTTATTCAACTATTCATTTTCTTCTGTGTGGGCCTCTGTCGACGCATTTTGATTTTTGGGTGAACAAACCCTTTAAATTATCTTTACACAGATCTATAAAAGACTGGAGCTTTAAGAGAACAATCTTAATTCACAGCCAACTCTGTAAAGACCCAAAATGATTGGCATTCATCCACTTTAATGGCAAATTATATTAAAAAGGAATACTCTTCTTGATACTAAAAAGGAAAGAATAAAGAATACATTCTCAAAGCACAAAATCTGAAAGGAATTGTACTTTTGTGCTACACTTTCCCACTTAATTAAATATACATTTTATCCACCTAATTACACCAAAGTTTTCCACTTGTCAGCACAGCTTCAATGAGTTCTTCCTTTATGTTGATAAAGATGCAGTTAAAGTATTTCATATAATTGTTGTAATTCTGAAAGTAGACCTTAGAACTACTAACCTTTAGCATAGAATTACTAACATATAGCTAATCTTAAAATTACAACAGTAATATAATGTTAATTAGAGACATTTCCATTAAAAACAGAATATAGATATTTGCATTCATTTATTCAGCAACTTGTGAACCTGAGAAATGAGTTAAGGAAATAACAATGTATTCTCAGGAGGCTGGAGTAAACTCTTTAGATTAGTCAGTGGAAAAGTTCTGTTTCCATCTGAGCTGCAGATCTGTGTTATGTCTCCTGAGGACACCATGGACTCCAAGGAACCGCAGTTATATTTACAGAGTCAACAAACTTGGTAAAATGGTAACTTTAAACCACAGAGAAACCAATGTTAACATATAACGTAACATTTCCTCGCAGTGTTGACAGCATCAGCAACATTGGCGCGAATTACAATGCACAATGGTTTTTGCTTGCTAAGGTAATAAGTTGTGCTTATTAGTTTGATGGTTTTAAAATGATAATAACAGCTCAAAGGGGGTGCTAAGAAAAAAGGGTACACTTTATTTTAAGGTGACAGTTTCTTAAATAAGTACTGATTAATATTAATTAACAACATGTACTTACTATAGAGTTATGGTTAGGGTTTGGTTTAGGGTTAGTTACTTGTAATTATACATAATGTATTACTATAGTTAGTACATGTAGAAACGTGTAACTACGTCACCTTAAAATAAAGCATCAATAACACAACCCAGCATATCTATTGGACTTGTTTCATTTTCCATTTTTCCTTAAGTTATACATTTAAAAGCTCACATTGTAAAGTGTGTGTGCACAGTTATTAAGCACGGTATCAATTTCGCTGAAAATATCTTTATTATTAATGTATATTATCAGTCCTGAATCAATAACTTTTATTGAAACTTGCTGACATACAGTCCCATTGGCAGATGTCTATGTAATTTATGATGTCTAGGGACAGTTCCACCTTCTGGTGGCTTAATGATAAGTGAACTAAATGAAGGAACGGGTTTGTGCTTTGAAAAACGAGCATCGGGTGTCCAGACTTGTTTTTACAAGTTGAACTTTTAACGTGACACAGCGAGAAACTGAAAAGCAGATGAGGCGGAACCTTTTTACAGTCTATGAGCACAACAGTTAAAGACCCGGTTTAACGCGTTTGGATGTATGTTAAGATCGAAAACAACATTTGCTCATTTTCATCACTACGCTAGGGCGAACAAACTGCAAGGATTTATATCAATACGCTGATTTCACGCAGCCGCCATTTTGAAATCGAAAGTGAGGCTCCGGTGGGAAGAACCCTGGACGTACAGATGAATTTCAATGTATATAGTCTAAAGTATGAAAGAAATGTATGTACATTTTTAGAATAACCAATTTCTACATTAAACACAACAATGCGCCGTCGTATTCGCGTCTCTCTTATGATTAAAGGCGACACTTTTGGTTTACTTCACAGAGCTTAATATGATCACTATTTGCTTTCCCAGTACCCGAGCGTGCAATTGCCTCCTCCCCCATCAAAACAATTGTTTATAGACACATTAAAACTTTTATTAAACCTTATTTTATTTTTTAGGTTTATAATGACTTTTATCTTTAATGAAAGTGAGACAGCGTAAAACACAGGAAATCCATTAGGAGATCTTAAGGAGGCTGCCGACCTAGCCAGCGCCACCACTGGAGTTGGATTGGTGTTAAAGTGTGCCTTTTTAATAACTGCCACAACCATTTATATCATGTGGAGTGAGTTCCTCAAAGATGTTGTACTCTCAAAAGAAAAACAGTAACTTTTCATCCTCTTGAGACAATGCTAATTAACACTCATCATCCCCTATGGCATAATGGAGCTTGCTTCATTGAAACGCTGCGAATTTACCTCCAGGTGAAAATCTCTAGTTAAAGAAATTTCTGTGTACTGTTCTGCATTCGATTTTTATCCAATTAAAAGAAAGTAGGATGACCTTGTGAACATTTTGAATTTCAAAAAACAAGCCTTTTCTGTTTAAAAGGGATAGTTCACCCAAAAAAGAAAATCCTGTCATCATTTGCCCACTCTCATATGAAATTTATGAGTTGGGGACTCAAGCTTTTAAGCTTCAAAAAGGGTGGGGGGAAAAGAAAAATCACAATATATGTATCATAAAAGTGGTATAAATTACTTGTGGACTTGTAAAAAGATTATATTAGGAGTAGGGCCTAATTCATACCACTTTTATCAAGTTAAGAAAGCTTTTGTGTGAGGAACAAGCTGAATTTTAGAATATTTATCAAGTCAGTGAGATCTGATTTGTGAACTGGATTCTTTGAACAGATCACATTCAAAAGATCATGAAACATAGCTACTTTTCTCTTTTTATTTATTTTCTTAGGTCTTTTTGCACATAGAGTTATTGTATGACTTCAGAAGACTTTGAATAA
This sequence comes from Cyprinella lutrensis, assembly GCA_027497675.1. Taxonomy (NCBI): domain Eukaryota; kingdom Metazoa; phylum Chordata; class Actinopteri; order Cypriniformes; family Leuciscidae; genus Cyprinella; species Cyprinella lutrensis. The sequence continues at coordinate 21,269,128 of JAOTRC010000004.1, forward strand.
AGCAAAGGTGCTTGTTTTTGTTTGGGTTTTAAGTCCTATATCAATCAATTCATTATGCCTATATTGATTTGTGCATGCTACTCTTCTAAAATGACATGAGAATGAGTAAATAATGACAGGATTTTCCTTTTTACATAAGACTCGGAATAGACACAAAGTAGTCGTGAATAGCGCTCAAAGAAAAAGCCAGTTTCACTGTAGGAATTCCCTCTTGGAGAAAACTCCTTTCAGATTCATGTACTTTCCAGTGAAGCGAAAAAGTGCTTACAGTGCTTTTTACTCCAACTCATTTTTCACCCCTCCCTCTGTCCTCCATGTACACTCTTCTCATTCCACTCCCTTCCTATCTCACCTCCCCGCAGTTTCTCCCCACTCTTGCACATTCACATTCTTCACATCGCATTCCCCTCTGTCCGTGCCCGTTTCAAGCGTTCACCTTTACACCCACAGTAATCTTTGTTCTTCCCTCTCTCACTTCACCCTCTCTTCTTTCCATCATTCATCTTGCTACGCATTTAAACTCAACATCTAACTCAGTGCTTACCTGGCACTTCAAAACTCAAAACCTCTATTTCACACCCTCTCAAAAGAGAAACAGAGACTGTGATGTTCTCCAGCAGGCAGCCTTCCCAAAGGTGTGAAAAGTGTCATTTTTTTCTCTGATCATCTTAGCCCACCCAGACCAAGTGACAGATAAGAGGGCCACTGACTTGTGGAGAAATGTTGGCAGTGCTCATGATTATTCCGCAGAATTCTGCTGCGGGGTCAAACTCAACCCCCAAAAGAGGGTTGCATATGCTTGCTGGCAGAGCTGGAGGCATGTGCATTTGCCCTCATTACAGACACCCCAGGGTTATTTCATCGATGGGAACTACAGGGTTTTCCAGCCTTACTGCGACAGCTAAATAGGTTATGGCTCTAAGCTAGAGGCAAAGCCGTGAACTCGATCTAAACATTCCATGCTGCTTTCTTCTTAATCTTTCAGATAGCCAAGGTTCAGCCTGTAGTGTTCACATACACAAACTGTATCATACCTCTGTGCCATGCTGTTAATATCACAACTTCCCTGAAGCCACATTTGCCCTAACATTACAATCCTGCTTTTCATGACGCATCCTGGCCTGATCTTTATAAATTATGGGATTTTTCATTGCGTTAAAGCAGTAAAGCCACCTGAAGCAGTTGACTTACAGCAACACTTTGACCTAAAATCACCCGATTTGCAGCATATCAGTCGCAAATTAATAGTTTTGAAGATATATGCACCTACATTAATTAAAACATTATCTGTAAATGTAGGCACAGGTAACTGACATAACACAAAATAGATTTCTTTATTTACGTAAATATGCAGAAAATATTATTTATCTCGGATGATCAGCATAAAATAATTTGAATATACATTAAACAATACATACAATATTACTATATTTCACTATTCAACATTAAAAAGGTTTACAATGCATTATCTTACTCAGAGCAACAAATAAAGATGCTTGATAATAGAATAAAATACTTGGAAATAAAGTCTTCAATTTACATTTAATTATTATAATTATACAGTACATTTAACCAAAATTTAAGTTGTTCTATTGCTTCGAAAAATACATGCTGTTAATGAAAACACTTAAACAGTATTATATAACACAACATAATTACATAACCACAGTAAATAACTGCAATGACGAATTAAGTTGCATGCACATGCCTTCAAACCAAAATATGTATTCAGATTTCAAAAGAATCATTGAGGCATTTGTAATACAAATGTTGATGTGTCTCGTTCGTCAGCTGATCTGATATTTACTAATGAAGATGAACATAACTTTTAATAAATAGGGGAAATTCCAGACTTTAATTCCAAACAAATAACCATTTGTAGGAATGTTAAGGGAGACTACATTCCTACATTGTCTATATGGAGATAGTCTATGCTTTCTATTCATCTGTGCATTATTAAAGGAAGGAATCCATTAAAAAGGTTCCATTAAAGTGTTAGACAAGCAAAAAGGTCACCACTAACCCAAAGTGTGAGAGTCCCACTTTAATTAAAAAGATCATATCATAAATGACATCTAAATACCACAAATGGACCATAGCAAGATATACACACTCTGGAGGTGGTTTATCATTAACAGACCATTAAATCACAAGTACGTGGTCAAACATATTAAACATCTCAATATATTAAGCTATCATTATAATTTATGATGCAACCTTAAGTTGGGGAAGCTCACAATTTCATGCAGTAAAATGACAGTCAAGAAACAAAATAGTTAACTACACTACAAGTTATGAACATATAACAACACTAAAACTCTTCAAAGGGCAAGTTTCTAAATATAATTTTGAATTTAATCAGATGTGTATTTCCATGACACAAAACAAAAGTTTTTTTAAATGAATTAACTCAAATAAAGTTAATAAAGTGAAAGTTGTAAAGACAGATTTTTACTGAAAAGTACAGAAGTACTTCCTTTTAAAACTACTTAAGTTTAAAAAGTTTTATGTCAACACATTGTTTTATTATTATTGCATTGTTGTACTGTATGAATGCACACACTGTGACATCATGCCATGGTGGTTTAAGCCAGTCAGTGATGCTCCATCCGACTAGCACTACCTTGAACTCATTTAAAAGTAACAAAACTCTCTTTAAAATCAAAATCAGTGTGTGCATTGTTTCATTGTGTGATACATTGTGTTTATTTGACAAGATTATGCTAAAACATATTTCTGAAAGGACTGCAGTTAATGTTGTTAGCCCAACTACGTTTTTGCAGGCTAACTAACGTCATTGTCGAACCATATCTATGTATTAAGATATCCACAAGGCTATGGCAAAAAACCAACCATACTTCAGACTGAAACTTAAGTTATAAAAGCACAGAAAATTTCCATGTCAAGCTTTCACCAGAAATCAAAAGCTTACTTAACTCAATCTCCTTGCAGGTTGGACAACGATTTTCTGAAGGTCATGATATAGTTTGTTTTGGGCAAAGAAAAAAAAAAAGAAACAAATCTTTTTAGAAAACTGAAACTAAGAAACTAAGTAACTGCTTTCTAAGTATGGTCATGCACTGTGCCGAGGAACCGTCTTCTTCCATTTTGTCATTAACAAAAGTGAAAAGTATGACATTTGTCTTTCAAATGTAGTGAAGTTAAAGTCACAAGCTTCTAGAAAAAAAAAAACTCAAGTAAAGTACAGATACTCAAAAAGTGTACTTAAGAACAGTACTTGAGTAAATTTACTTTCCTACCACCACTTATGGAATCAGGGTAAGACACATTTTTAAGGAAGAGGTGATAAGAAGAAGAATGATTGACTCATTTAAATTTGTTTAATTTTGAACAACAACAAAAAACTAAAAACTAGTTGCATAGTGTACCTTTAAGATAGTAGTCACTTTTTAAATTTACTTTTGCTCCCTGGCACATTTATCTGGCCTATCTTTGTGAACACAAAATTAGATAAATAAAAGTAATAAATCCAAATGTTGTTCAGAAAATGGCCTGAATACCTTGTTAGCATCCATCTGTGCTGTAATTACTAAATTCCTGAAGAGCTTCAATCATTTTTAAAATGCAGTGAACAAGGACAGGAATTTCATCCATGGAGGAATGTTCTGGTCCTGCATTTCACTTTCCCATCATTGTGGCCTATGCTTGATAGTTTCCTGTAATAAACTGATTTAATGCAGCGGCAGATTATATGAAAGGCAATCATCCCCCTCCTCACTGCATTGTTCAGGAGGAAATTAAATAGGAGAATGGCAGAGACCACAAAAAATTGAGTATGTTTAATCTGAAAAGAAATCGGGGGCACACAAGGTTAACCAGGCAACAGCACATGCACAAATAGATTTGCTGTTGTAAAAATCAGAAAGCACAGATCCCCATGACTATTTGGCCACATGCAGTCTTCAAAATATTCCAGAGACTTTGTACCCCCAGCATTTTGCGATGCTTGCTCTTGTTGCTTTATGCCATGTTAACATCTAAGCTTAATATTCATGGAAAGAATCGAGTAAAATCAGCTTAAAAAGTGAGTTTAAAACCAGAAATGGTAAATAGTTTACATACAGAAAGATAAATATAATATTTTAGGAAAAATTCTGTTTACCAGTTGACACAACCAAACATTCCTTTGAGAGCTTTCTGCTTTCTGGCAACATTAAAAGCAGTTCAATAAAGTATATTTTAACAGCAGTAAGATGAAAATCTCTTCATCCTTCAATAAAAAATCTGAGTCTGGTATGATTTCACGTGTAAATGAGATTTTAAAAGCTAGCAATGATAAGGTACAGTACAGCCAGATGGTCATTATTGAAAAATAACCCGGACAGAGTAAATTTAATAATTAACTATTTTAATTACCTCATTCATTAAGAGTAACTTATTAAACAAACATGAAATAATGAAATTAGTTGAACTAATTTTAATATGTGAGAACAACAAAATATTCCTTTGCAGAAAATTGGATTCCAGTGACAAATCAGACAACAGACCAACCAGAATTAAGTACTCCAGAGAGTAGAGTTTTAAATATATCACATAGCCATCATGTAAATGAAAGAACTCATACCAACCCTAAACTCATAAAACAGGAAACATTGATGGTTGAATGTGCTGCATGATTTGAAATTAACTAAAGTGGAAGGCCAATCAATTCTCCAAGGGTCACCAATTTGCAACTCATTTGGGCATAGATTGCTACCAACTAAGTTCATTTAAAAAAATGTACTGTGCTTGAATATCGAGTTCAACTTCAAGCTACCTCATTATGCCAAACAAATGAGAAGGTATGGAGCTCAGCGCACTTAGTGACATCACTGCTTACATTGTTGTTGTACTACATCAGATTCTGTAGGGAAGAATATGCATCTCCATATCAAATGGCAGGTGCACAATTTCAGCTTTGATTTTCTGCCACATCCTACGTCATAGCGCGTCGTGCCCTACTGTAACCAAGCCTAATTTCAAACAGGAGAGCTGTGTCTTCATTGCATTGTCTGTACAACAGCAATGTTGGGGGTTTGAACAGATCCTGTTTAAGGCGAGATCAAAGGGAATAGTGTCTTAGCGTTCACACTCTGTTTGCAAGACAGAGAGTGTTGGGACTTACCAACAGCTCTGGGATGTTTTCCTTTTTGTATTTGATCATGTTTGCTATACCATTATGCTGTTGTTTGAGCACTGGTGCTTTTGCTAAATGTTTCCTTTTCTTTTATCATGTTGTTGTCGTCGTGTCACATTCCAGGCTAACTCTCAGACTTCCCCAACTTTTATGCTATAAACGAAGGAAAAAGTTTTCAGGGACAATCTTGCTGAATCAGCCAGATCCACCTAAACCTGCAGAGAGGACCCACATGGGAACACATGACCTTCTCAACTCCAAATGCACTGAAATAGCCAGATGTGAAAATTTGTTAATATATGCATCCTTTGGAACTGTATGACAGTGGTGTGTATATTAATCCCACGCCTGAGATAAAGTGAGCTCTGCTGCCCTGAGAGAGATGCCTCTATTTCATTTCCTGTATTTTCCGTGTACAGTTCTAGATTAATGGCCTACTTTCTTCGCATACTTCAGTGATTTTTCACCAAACTGCACCTTGTTTGTTTAGGCACTTTCAGAACACATTTTAAAGTTTTTTTTTTTAAAGTGTGTGTGTTTGTGGGCTACAACTCAATAGAAAAGTTTGGAAACCTATAGATTTTATGGACAATATCAGCATAAAAAAATTGGAAGTTTGAGTTTGGAAAAGCCAAATTTCCTTTTTGATTACTTGATAGACATGCTGATTAATAGATTACAGGTTTCTTTTGGGATGATTATTGGATCAGCAGACAATAATTCCTAGTTAATTCCTGGTTGCACTTTATTTTAAAGTATGTGCATTTACATGTATTTTACAGCATTCTTACCTAAGAAAGTACTTTAAGGCAACTACATAGGTTAAGGTAAGATTTAAGGGTAGGTTCAGGGTTAGTACCTAGTTAGTACACAGTTTTTAGTACATGTGGAACAGGACTTTAAAACAAGATGCTACCTAATTCCTAGTTAAGATTAAAGGGTTAGTTCACCCAAAAATGAAAATTAAGTCATTAATTACTCACCCCCATGCTGTACCAACCCCGTAAGA
>JAOTRC010000004.1:21326460-21340677 GCA_027497675.1 Cyprinella lutrensis
TTTTTACTTGGCAAATCTTTGTAAATTTACTAGCATTTTCTGAGTGAGATAGTTTAGCAAGGTTTTTTCAAGTAAATTCTACTCCAAATTTTTTACAGTGTGTGTTGTTGTTGATGTGTGTGACGTCATTGCCGTAAAGCATTTTGTGATTCTCGTGAGATTTGTTAGGGCTCTCAAACTTGCATATTGCATCTTTTTTCCGGCGGCATCCCCCACCAGGATGATTTGCCCTACTATGACTTGACTTTGTTTACCACCGAAACGACTTTGAAGCTGTTATATTAAGGTACCAATCTTGCATAGTGTGCCTTTAAAAGTCTTCTAATATGCAGTGGCTTTGAGTAAGAAAATAAAATGCCTGTACAATGTGCAATATTCACTTATAGTCTTCCCCTCCAGTCAAGGGGATCCTTGATTCAGCCAAACAAACTCAATTAATAAATTAATCAGTCATATTTGTAAACAAATCATTTAAGATCATCAGTGAATAAATACTTTCATACCCAGCATTGTTAGGTCTGTACCTAACACAAAGCTATTGGTTTACAGTACTTCAGAAAATCTAAAAGAGCACAAGTTGTGTTGACCACTTTAATGGTGCTGTAATGGAGGTACGAAAAATTCTTTATAAATTCAATAAATTCATTTTTAATTTATAAAGAATCTTTTCATAGCTCCATTACAGCACAATTAAAGTGTTTTATATATGCAGCACCATTGTGTGTGTGTGTGTGTGTGTGTGTGTGTGATTGCTATTTATTAGTATGAGTAAATAATGACATAATTTTTATTTTTGGGTAAACTGTTCCTTGTATCACATCATCTATAAAACACTCATATAGGTTTATGATGGACTCAATGACTTGCTAATACTGCATGTAAAAAAAAAGCTAATTAGCCTGTTAGTAACAAACTGTTTAATATGCATCCTTCTCTTCCAATGCATATCAGTATGATTTAGTCTAATACTGTTGAATTACTTGTTGAAAAAAAGCATCTGCCCCTCACTCTAATTGCACGGCATATTAGCTTTAATGCACCAGTCGTTTTCATGCTTTTAGAACGCAGTACACTAAGAGCAGTAGCCATGTGACCCTTTTAAAAGACAACCTTGTAACTAGCTGATTGAGCTTAGCACAGATGGCACATTGAACATTGGCCAACAAAAGAAGCAAAACACAATAAATGAATGCTAAAGAGGGAGAGTACCATCTGATGCTAACTCCCAGAAGTCAGGAAACCACTGGTCAATTCACTGGCAAAATGGATCCTATTAAGAAAACAAAGCTGATAAAAACAACCTCGAAGCAACAGGTTCTTTGGACCCAACTCGCACATTTCCAGCTAATTCACATCCACAGATGGACTACCATACGCTAACAAGCTCCATAAAACACTGCCGTGTTTAAAAATGACGTTAATGTACTATTAATCAGAGGCATTTGGGATAATGTACTGGTCCCATAATCAAATAAAATCTTGTTGACAAGTTAGAGGACAACATCATGGAGAATCAGGAACTTGGCAGAGGCAAGTGTTTACAGAAGCTCCTCCTATCGTAACAGGCATAATAAGAATAGAATAGAAAAATAACCTGAGAGTCCTTTGTACAAGCACAGCAAATGGATTATTATGACAATAACAACGTACAATACACCGGTTTTCAGTACAAGGGGATTTCAGAGAATATGTAGATAAACAGTAAAAGAGACTGTAGTGAACCATCACTGATTAGAGTCTTTGTTCTGTAATCTTTCATTGTTAGCATTTTTCACAATACAATGTTGGTGCACGTTTGACAAATAAAACAAGGCATATGCAGCATCTGTAGATTTTTTTTCCACTTTATAGAGGACAAAGGGGGAAACAAACTGAGTTTAAGTTCTATGAGTTTCTGCAATCATCTCCATGTTTTTTCCCATAGAGAAAACACAATCAATATGTATCATATCTCATTGAAATGGGTTTACTGAACAATCAGATTTATGCACACACTGTAAAAATGAATATGCTTTATCTAATCAATAAAATTATGGCAACAGATTACCAGCAATATTACTAATTAAATTGAACAAATTAGAATTGAGAAATAGTTAATCAAATTAATATTCTAATTAATTCTAATTTGTACAATTTAATTAATAATATTGCTTGTAATATGTTACCACAATTTTATTGATTAGATAAAGCATATTATTTTTTTTTTCAGTGCAAATAAAAGACGATTCTACAAAGATCATTTTAATGCTAATATGTTTCCAAAAAGAATCGGGAAAAGTTGAACTAGTGATGAAGTTATAAAGGGACCAGAGTTCTTGAGGAATTGCTTAATTTTAAAGGGATACTCCACCATTTTTTTAATATTAAACTATGTTATTCCCTTTACTAAGACGAGTTGATGCATACCTCTCTCGTCTCAGTGCGTGCACTCAATCGCTCTGGCGCATGAGACACTTTGATAGCACTTAACTAGCCTAGTTCATTAAATATGGGCCAAGCAGAAAAGCGACCAAACACCTCCACGTTTTCCCTATTTAAATACAGTTACACGAGTGTAACTCGACCTAGGACAGTAACACAAAATAAAACGTTGCGCTTTTCGTGTAAAGTGGATAACTCCATTGTATGGCGGAATGCCACAACAAGTGCTTGGGAGCACTTCGACTTGGCGGATATATATCTCGGCGCAGTAATATTATCACCCCGGAGAGGGAGAAGGGGGAAAGGATTTTTCACGAGTGAAGATATAACTGCGGCAAGTCGAAGCGCTCCCAATCACTTGCTGTTTACACGCTTAGAAAAGAGCAACGTTTTATTTTGTGTCACCGACTCTCCTGTTCAAACTCGCTTATCAAAATGAACAAATCTTTTTTTCGTGTCATTTGGTTCATTCAATGAACGAAATGAACGAATTGACTCGGGAAAAGATTCATTAATTTTGATAAGCGAGTTCGAACAGGAGAGTCACGAAAGCGCATCACAGAACAGAGCAAGGTAACCATTTGAGCTCATAAAACTTAAAATTTGTTGTTTTTTTTGTTTGTTTTTTTAAATGAGCGATCGTTTCGCTTGATAAGACCCTTATTCATCGACTGAAATTGTTTAAACCCCTTTGAACAGTTTGCAGTTTGCACTGAAACTGTCTTTTGGACCTTGAACCGTTTGGTTCCCATTGAAGTCCATTATATGGAGAAAAGTCCAGGAATGCTTTCATCAAAAACCTTAATTTCTTTTCGACTAAATAAATAATGACATGTATATCTTGGATGACATGGGGCTGAGTAAATTATCAGCAAAAGTTTGTTTTTTTTGGGTTTTTTTTTTTTTAAAGTGAACTACTCCTTTAATACTGAAACACGGGTAAACAATTACGGTCAAGAGGATTCTAAAATTTGCACTCGAATCTTGTACTTCATAACTTGCATGCGAGAATCTGGCTCAAGAGCTCTTTTTTTTCTAGCCACAAATACTTACAAAAAATTAACAAACTAACAAACAAACTAACAAAAAATATATTTCTCTATCTCTCTCTGTGTGTGTTGAAACAGAAGGTCTCAACAGTTGTTGAAAGTGTATTAGAGCCTTTTTCATTGATGCACTCTGCACTTGAGTTGGCAGATCTGAGACATGCCCACCATCTAAGCTTCTCAATTTCTATGGACTTCAGCTGGAATCTTTCTACTTCCTTAATAGTGTCTCATGTAGGTGTCTTCATACATAGTATCACAGCCATTCAGTGGCATCTTTGATCGTTATATAGCAGTGCAGTTCTCTCCAGAAAGACGAGCTACAGAAGGGAAAAAAACAAAAGCTATTTCACGGCAAGGTGGCTCTGAGGCAATATGCTTGATTTGTGTGGGTTGTTGTAGGTGTGGTGTGTGTGTGTGTGTGTGCGAGTGTGTGCAAGTCTTCCTCTTAAAAATCAGATGGTAGTATAAGAAATATAATTTGGAGACTGTTATCCATCAAACATGGGAGGTTGTTATTCTCATTGAAGAGAAACAAAAAAAAAACATGTAGAAACGGTAAGGTTTTTGCAGGGATAGACTTTCTAAAATGCTTCGAATCCAATAGGATGCAATATATCACAATGATGCCACAAAACCAATAACAGACCTGACAGATGTGTCAAGAGCGGTTGTGATGTTGTGTGGTGACATCTCAGATCGAGTACAGAATCTGCTGCTTGAATTGCAGATTGTGATTTCCTCTCATGGCACTCTATTTAGTTGCATTTACTAGAAAATAGCATCAATCTCAACCCTGAGATATGTTGTTAGTCTGAGTGAAATGACAATTTCATGTTACTGACGGAAAGCCTGAAATTTCCCGCCGGATCTATGAATCCTGCTCTCGCGGAAGCACTCTGTAAGCTAATATAACTCTCGAAACACATGAAAATAAGCAAATATTTGAGATTACATGCAAAAGTGGATTGTAGAGCAGTACATGGGGCTATTAAGAGTGCTGTATGGTTAAAAAAGGAAAAGAGTAGGAGAAAAACATGAAATGCCTGAATAAATAAGTAGTAAAAATCACAGGAAAATATTCCACTGCTGCAGGAATTCAATTACTTAATGTAAACAATAAACCAGACGTCTAGCTTTTGCTCACTCTCAATGTCTCTCAAACAGTGAATACATTTGACATGTTTATTCTTACTAGTAAGGGAAATTTGCGAATGCGAGCAATTTTTATACTTCAGTATAATGCTAATCCACTTCACCAGTTTGCAAATGGATGAATTGTTGTGATAAACACATCAGATGGACTCATTTTATGTAAGGCATACATTTGTTTGCATGTTATGCCTGTAAATGGAGCCTCAAGATGGGTAAGGCTGAATGCTGTAAAGCTGGACTGATTTCAGTACCATGGACAGCTCAACACAGCTAACACACTTCTCAATGCTCACATCTATAAATCCACTCACCTCCAATATCCGGACGCAGTTTTTTGTCATACTCCTTTAGTAAGTTGTTTAGTATTTGCGTTGCATCTGTCTCATGGGTTTTGGGGGCCAACATTTGATTCACAGTAACGTCGTCATATTCATCATCCTCAGAAGCGGCTGTTTGAGAACTAAAGAAATAAAAGAAAATGCATTTCACAGATCACCTTTAGAGGTCATTCTCTGTGTTTCAAATCAATAATCAATTGTTTTGATTTGAAGACAACAACTGCAATTGGTTTTAACAAAGTATATCTGTCAGAGTTTGACAGGTACAGCAATGTGGAATAACAGAAGCTTACTAATCACCATTTTCAGATAAAACTTTTGATTTTTTTTTTTGTTGAAAGTACTGTTGTATTGAGTACTATTGGATAGCAATCAGACAAGAAAAAAAAAAGAAAAGAATAAAGAAAACAACATGGAAGTAAAAAATGGTTCACAGTTGCACTAAATGACAGTAAAAGGTTGGGTTTCCCAAAGCACTCAGTAGAACTTTAGTCACACGCAGAGTACGGAAGTCACGTTTCCCGAAATCATCCTTATCCAAATAGCATGTTAAAACGTTCATAAATTAACTACAGACTCTAATGACACATAAGTCCATTACACTTAAATACCACTTAAAATGGACATTTTTTTTCAACATTTTATCAGAGACCAGAGGGCTAATTTAATTTAAATGCCAACTTTGAAGGGCTACTTTGATGAGTTTAAGTAACTAATTGCAAAAGAGAGGCTATATATTCTTCATTATTGCATATATTGGAAATCCAGGTTATCCAGGAAATCCAGGTTAAAAAAATAAATAAAACATATTCATAGAGATAGAAAATTATTGGCTTCATTATTAGCTTTAATTAATAATTGGCTTTAGTAAACTTAGTCCTCAGTTGTAAGATGTTGTAAGTCCTCAGTGCTAAATGACTAAATGTAAATGTAAACAAAAAGATAGAAAGATTTTTTTTAAAAATATATAAATAAAATTAAATAGGCTATCAGTTCTAAATATCAGACACTTCAAATATTAACATTAAAATAATAGGAAAACTGATCAAGGAAAAACAACCTATACAATGTTAACGAAGGACATTTGAGTGACTCTCTTTCTTCTACAAGGAAAGGTCTGCTCCAGTAGCCTTTGGTAGTATGTACAGAGACATTGTCACATAGACACAAGATGCACGATTCACACCTCGTGCAAATTATCCATCACAATTTGAGCCAATTACTACCATTATCATTTCTATAATTCATTTCAGAACTTTTTAACAACTTTCGGAACCTCGACAAAAGCATGCAATTTCCACGTTTTCCATTTTCACGCTATTTTCCTGGATTTGAATACAAACTTTTGGACACACGTAGGTCAGCACCTTTTGAATTGACACCTCCGGTAACGACGAACGCATGCGTTATCTCTATTGTAACGTAGGATACGAGGGTAGCTAAAATTATTATTAAAAGCATAATTGTCTATGTTATCAGGAAACCCAAGCAAAGACCAATTTTGCAGATAACAACCACGCGATGCTGTTTAAAGACATGACACTGACAGTAAAGTCTGAAAAAAACTATGCCAAGATTTAAATAAATAAAGTATTTTGAACTTCTTAAAAAGCACAAATCAAAAGGCTTATTGTTAAACTTAGATGCTCAGTGCGCGCATCACATATTAATCGCCAGATTGGTGATATTATGTGGCAGCATCAGACTAGACTACAGAACAAATCTGCAACGGATAAACAGAATTACCCTCATGAACAATTAATTCATGTCAAGTCAAAGAGGATAGCAACGTCACTTACCATGCACGAAACACTGACAGAAGTAAGAAGTAGAGGAACAATTTGGTGGACATGTTTTAGGTTGACTCCGTGCAGTGTGCCACATTCAACACGGAGACTCTTCTAAGAAGGAAAAAAAAATAGTGACAGAGCTGCAGCCCTTTTCTTCCAGCTTCAATTAAAACAGTGGCGTGTAGTCTATAGGTTATAGTCCAACGGGAACGGTAAGTCCTCCTCGTCTTAGTGTCCGGTGCTTAAAGTTCACTTGCATTGGCAATTAGCGAGATCAAATAATAAAAGGAGAGCCCCTCCTGCTCCTTGAAGTTGCGCTGCCTTAGATTGCACCACCAGATACACATACTGACGTTCACACAGAGGCAGAGAGCACAAACTTACAAAGTGGACACATTCGAACCTCTAACGCATCCGTTAGTTTCTCCAAATTACGTCATAAAAACAAAGTCTGCTTTCCCAGACGCTTCGGTGGAACTTGAGAGATCTTCGGGTGCATCTGATATTTTCAGCGTCACGAGGAGAGACATTCAGAAGCGGCTGTTTACAGTATCAGCTAGGTAAATGATTACCGCGCGGACTATGTGTTCCAAATGAAAATTGGTGCATAATTGCTGCAATTACTTTGCATGTGCATTGATCGCAGTGCGATTAACCCGATAATAGAGCAAGATTGAGGGTGCAGAAAATGTCATCATCCAATTTAGAGTCGAATTAATTATTACAGCGTCTTATTCATTGCATCGCACATGTTGAGGTTTCTGCCATAAATGTAAATACAAATGCAGTTTTCTGTACTCATATTATTGCAAGTGTCACTCGTCATTCTTTATTTTAGTATCTGACTCGGATATATACATAACTACTGCTGCTAATTTAACCTTTAAAGCAGGAGAAATGGCTATCCATACTTTGTCCTCGCATTGTTATGTCTGTATGAGCAGGTGCACATATGCAGTATAATATTTGAGAGACAGCGCCGACATTTATCACCACAGGCAGCTCCCAGTCGCCCACGCACTTTAGGAAAAAACAAGCCCTTTCTCTCTGGCTTTGCTGTGCGTGTTGTGAGATTTTTCCTGACTTCTCTCTAGAAAGTTCAGTATATGTGCCACACTTAAAAAAACGCCAAAGGCAAGTCAAATTTTGATTATTTAGACGTCTTTTGTGACATTCAATCAAATACTAATAAATAAATAACGTTCCATTAATGCTGAAGTGTTTTGCTACACTTGCTTTGCACAACAATTTTTTTAAAATGGCGATTGTTTCAAACAGGTTTCCTCGCGCACTCTCCCTTAACAGATCGTATAGGTCGACGTGCTATGACGTGCTTGTCGGGATCGAAAGTTTGGTAGCACCACAACAATACAGTAGAAACATCAGCCTAAAATCCATTACATATTATTGTCTCTAAATATTGGATAAATTATTATAACATATAAGAAATTACACACTTCAGTTTTAATAATAATCAAACAACACGTCGAGCTAAATCGCATGTTTTCAAGTTCTTATGACGGTGTTGTGTCTCCCTTTTTGGGTTAGTGAGAGCATGAACTCGGCATTTCAAATGCATGATAGACTATCCTCTTGTGGCTGATTACAGTAATGCAGATTGGAAGTACATCAAACAGTTAAACCAAACTTAGTGGGAGAACAAAAAAAATGAGTGCAGCTAACCACAAGGAAACTGACTAGAATTGAAAACTTAATTATTGACGTACAATCAAAGTAGTGGCAAACCTTCTAGTGAAAGCAAACACGTTTTAGACCACTTTAAATTAAAGCAAACAAATGCACAACAAAGGCCTGTAAAAGCAAAATGATTAAAATCAATTAGAAAAAAAAACATTGATAGTGAAATACATTAGGACAATAATGATACAAATATTACAGAGTACAACTGTTTTGAATACTGCTTTTAAATCCTTGCCAGTTGTGACATCTCTATGCTTCAATTGTGGATGGTCAATATATTATCTGTCACTTTCACATGTATTCCATGCTAACAATCACGCCACTACCACTTGAAATGCTTTTCAACTGTCATCTCTCCACAATAGATTAAATCAAAATAGTGACATAACCAAACCCTTTTTAATAAGAAAATGCATTTTCAGCTTTAGGATATGCAATCTATGTTTTTTTTTTCCTTTATAATAAAATGAAAGCAACTGGGTAGCTATCCACAATACAAACATAAATCTGTAATGACATATCTTAGTGACAGCTTCTAAACGCTACACTAGCGGAATTCCGGTCCGGCACCGGGAATAGGAATCCAGGCTCTCACTCCGCCACTCAGGGGATTAAAGGTTTAACATCCATTGGCATGCTGTGCATTATTGTGTGAGGGATGAATTCAGTATATTGGAGTGGCTTACACTTGCCTTACATGTAATAAAATGAAGTAAAGTCTTTCTGTGAGCCCCCAACAAGACTGTGACGTATCAAATGAATGACTCTGAAACAAAATAACAGCATAGTTTAACATTCATGAAGCTTAAGAATGGCGACGAACATGTATATGCATAGAATACACAAATTAAATTTGTATATTCTTTGTACAGGACATCACACACTGAGCACAGCAATGCAAAAATGCAGTCACTTGGTTGCACTGGTCCTAGTTTAATTTGGTACTATGTAAAGAAGCACTGGTTGGAAAAAGCAACTTAAGTGAAGCTAAATCCTTCTCAAACAGATGTGGGCCAGATGTTGCCAGCACACAGGACCAGAGGAAGGATTCCGCATCCTCCCTGCTCCAGGAACTCTAGTCTTGATGTGCATGCTTATGTTTGAGTGTGTGTGTGTAATCCATAGCCTATATTATGGGGACCAAATGTCTCCACTAGTATACTAATACCAGTAATGTTTACATTTTTAAGGTCCCCATGATCAAACAAGCTTATTAATCATACATAATGTTTTTTTGACAATCTACAAATGCAGAAAGTTTTCTGTGATGGGTAGGGGGATAGAATATACAGTTATACAGTAGTATAAAAACAATAACGCTTATGGAATGTCCCCATTCCGATAGAAATACCAGTGTATGTGTTTTTGTATAATCCCAGGAGTAATCCCTGGAAGAATCCTTCTTCCAGTTACAGTGGCTTCCGCAGCAACTGTTCCATTAGGAAAACATCATGCTAAGCTTCATGTGCACAGTCTTATTGCCATGATCCTGTGAATAGCAGCCATGAACCCAATAAACATAAAATCCCTACAATATCATGGCACACGGTCCAGCACAAACGAGCAGCATACTATCTTTGACGTTAATAAAGTCATTGTTGACGTTTGTTCCTTTAACTGAACTCATCAATGTGGGAACATTTCCTTGTAAGGTCACAAACATGACGGTTTCATTCTAAAGATTGCATCAGAAATGTCTTTGAACAGAAGTAATCACAGAACTTGGTCAAGAAACGTATCAGGCAGAATTTATTGCTTCAGACATGTATGCTTTGAGGAACAGCTGTACATTTCTGGAAACATCCATTGTTGTAAAAGGGCAAATTACCGACTCACTTAAACACTTTGCGTGATTCATTCTCCTATAGGCCTGGGTGGCATACAGAAGAGAGGAGTTTAATGGCTCTTGTGGTTGGCCTCTTAATGAGCTACACATCATCCATTAGGTCACTTAGTTCTTTGTGCCGTTTCACTTCCATGTAACAAGTTCAGAATAGAATGATTACAGGATAAAAACCAAATCCTCCCAAGTCACATTTTCGCAGTAACAAGGCCATTGTTCTCTCCTCCATGTAATTGCCCAAGTAAGTAGCCATGCGTATCAATTGAAGGCCAGAAATGGCATTATGGTGTGACATTTCCATTTTAACATGCTTGACGACAGCAGGTTCAACCTTTCTACGGTATGTTTGACCTTCTTTCTGTTCTTTCTTTCTTCACATTTTGAGAATCTGAAAAAATAGTATTCAATTACTATGTAAAAGTTTCTTTCGGAATTTTCCACCTGATCATTTCACACGTCTTGGTGATGCAAAAAATATCGCTAGGTGTCAACATTAAAGGCTTTTGCTGACTCGTTCGAACCTCAAAACCCACTGACCGACCGATTTACAACAAAGAGAAAAGTAAGAAAATGGCTGCCATCTAAACAGCATGAAAAGCCAAGTTAAAAAATGGCATATTCTGTCAAAGCACAATCTGTGTTTTCACCATCAGCAACCTAGCTCCCAATCATGTCGCTTCGGCTGCACATTAGAGTAGCGTAGCAGAACCATTTTCAGCTCTTCCTCACTAATGTTAAGCCGCATCTACATTAAAAGCAAAGCATACACAAGCTATGTACAAATGATTTGAAAGTCTTAGCTTCAACCCGACCTTGTTCACCTTGCAGAATATCTTGGTCTTAAGTGTGAAAAGCTGCCTAAGGTGCACGATTCTATTGAGCTACTTCAAAAAAGCTTAGAAAAAAATGACAAATGAAAAGTGAAATCAGTAATTGCGGGACATTCCCGAGTACTCGTATGAAGTAATCCCTCTGAAGGCAACGTTTTTAGCATGGCTAAAACATAGCATAGCATCTGCCTGCCTAACACCACTGATGCTAAAGCTATTAAACATTAAGTAGAGAAGCCTCAAGTCCATTAATATAAAGCAAGGGTTTCATTATAAGCAATTACCCATTACAACGTAGTAGAAAACGTTTTTTGCATAGCATTTGGCCTTGCTGTACTTCTTTTCATAAATCTTGTTTTTTTTTAGTCTGTGATAAATGTTGATGCCAAATGCAGTAATTTTTGTGCAGGTCCTTTGGAAAAAAAAATGTTTGAAAGAAATGGTAGCTTGTATGGCACTCATTTCATTGTAAGATGAATGCAATAACCAGTGGAAACCAGGGAAATATAAAATAAGAAGTCAAGGCAAATATGGCAATTATATTCCCATGCAATTTATGATATCAGGAAAGAAATGCAAGAAGAGCACTCCTCTTATAGGTTAGCGAAGTGAGAGGTGCAGTAAATGAGTGCTCGTCATCGTTTTCAGTGAGAATAGCATGTTGCTGAATACTGAAGAGGAGAAGAAAAAGAGGCTGTGAAGGGAATGTCGCAGTGGCGTCAGGTATTTTGTGGAGGTTAAACGGCACCTTTAATCACCGGTTCCCTGTTGAGGTATGTGGCCCAGTAGACCAAGTTAAAAGTCCCAAAGAGGACCGGGAACACTATCCGGGACATCTTGTCAATTTTGCTGACGCTGTTGTAGGTCTTTTTGGGGTCCATTGTGGGCTTGGTCTCAGCGCTCTTCAACTGAACAGTGGTGCTGTTGGAGATGGTGGAGATAGCCGCATCCTTTGTGATGTTGGGGGTGAAGTTGACTCCAGATGAGCAGGCATTGTTCGGCTTTTTGGAGAGCGCCAGTGGGTCTTTTTTCTGTGGTTGAGAAAGGTGAGGAGAAGATATTTTTAGAGTCACGAGAGTCTTTTAAACAAGATTGTCAGTGTAAGAATGAAGCGGCTAACTATCTGTTTGCAGAAAAGATAATGAACCAGTGTGAAGGTCGTACACTTCTAATTAAAGGTGAAAAACAGCCAGGGTTAACAGAGATCTGGCTCAGAACATTAAACGATGGCCTCTGCAAGGCCAGCAGAAGAAATGAATTAATAAAGATAATGGAGCAGTCGAGACTGGTTCAGACAGTAGATTGAACTTTATTTACTCAAGAGTATGTGCAAGTGACTTCGAGGAAGTTTTTAAGTAAAATGCCAGTTAGTTTATCACAGTAATCTTCTGTTCTCAATCAGTGAGACATTGGGCAAATATTCATCTACAGAAGTTATCATGCTTTCAAGTATTTTTTTTTCTCCACAATTACTGTAATTACTTTAAATTGAAGAGAGGAAGTGGTTACGGCTCTAAAAATCGTGCTGTACTGCATATACCCAGTAGTTGCAGGTAATTTGTCACAATGCCAGTGGACAAAAGCATTGAGTTGCTTATAGAAAGCCCATTTACTTTACTCTCCTAAAGGAACAGAGCTTTAAAGCTTAAAAGATATGCAAAGGCACCATTAAAATAGTCCAATCAAGCCAAAATGTGATGTATTACAAGTCTTCTAAAGCCATGCGAAAGATACAGAACAGACCAAAATGTATGTCAAGTAGCGATGCCTGATTTGAAAACAAGTCTTTGAAATTAACCATGTAATCTAGTTTACAATTGAACTGGATCAAATTGGAAAAATCCATTCTTGAGTGGTCACAGCAGTTAACAGCTCACTGGAAAGAAAGATTTTCATTGAATAACTTCATTGAATAATTTTGTTGAATAACAACAAAATTGCAACCCTGTATCACACGAAATACATTCTGAGGAAACCAACATTGCTATAAGGAATTCAGAACACACACATATACACTACATACTATACACACACCATTCATTAAAGGTAGAGTAAGCAATTTTTAAAAAAAACGTTGAACACTGTTGATTTTTGAAATCAACCCAAACAAACCCACCCCTGCTCTTCATTACCGCCAGCATGCGAGACAGACGTTAACAAGGACATTAAACACCAGCTTCTCTATTCTGGTGTGACTAGCTGGCCTCCGTTACACACACAATGCAAGAACGGATGTCTATTTATCATAGAAGATCTTTCTTTCGACAGTATTTCTTAAAGTCTCCTTCTTGCTCACTCTTTCTCCTCCATCGTCATATGCCCCCTAATGCTGATTGGCTACACGTTTTTTGTGGTGCTCGGTCAGACCAACTTTCCAACAGCGTTTTTGAAAAACCGCTTACTGGACATTTAAATATTGTTTATTCAGCAAGGATATATTAAAATGAATCAAAAGTGATGGTAAAGACTTATTTTTTTTACAAAAATATATCAGTATTTTTATATTTCAAATAAATGCTGTTCTTTTGAGCTTTTTATACATCAAAGAATGCAGAAAAATATACAACGAAAAAATGAAGCATGCAGCCCAACTGTTTTCAATATTGATAATAATAAGAAATGTTTCTTAAAGGAGAACTCCGGCGCAAAATGAACCTTTGGTCTAACAAAACATTGGTACCTAGCCTTTTGCCATATTGCTGTAGCTTAGCTTGCTACATTTCCCAAGCTGGTGGTAGCTTCAGTGTAGTGAAGCTTCATTTCATGTACAGTAACTGCTAGCTTATCTCACTACATTTTCCAAGTAGCTTGCCCAACACTGGATCTAACAGATGTATTTGGACTTACAAGTACACAGATATATTTTGGAGATGATCCGGTCAGAGCTTTAAAAACAAAAGTACAAGTAAAATATTAAAGGTCCCCTGACATGAAATTTTCACTTCCTGAGTTTTTTTTTTTTTAAACAATTACTAACTAACAATTAGTTCCCCTAGCCTGTATTAGGTCCCCTCGTGTAGGGCTGGGCGATAAAACGATAACGATAATTATCGCGATATAATTTTTCTCGATAAAACGATATCAAGAGGTCGA
>JAOTRC010000004.1:21371244-21381574 GCA_027497675.1 Cyprinella lutrensis
ATTGGTTGGCTATTTTAAGACGGAACTTAAAGGGTCAACATCTAAAATATGCAGAATTTCCAATCAAGTATAAATATAAGTAAATAATGTATAGTAGCCCTGAAAAAAAGAATATAAAATATATGCAGAATTTCCAATAAAGTACGCTTTGATTCGCTATTTGTATTGGTAAGCTATTTCTTTTAGTTGCATTAATTTTAAAGGAAAAGCAATTAATTCCAGGCTCCTGACTGCACACTTCCCTTCTCAAAGTACTAAGTCATGTCCAAAGCCATCATTTGTCAATTGACATTATGTTGCTGATGCGCAGTTCTCACATGAAACCAGGTGCAGTCAGTGTTTATTCTCTTTCTCTGCCATAACGGCATTATTTTGACCTCCGAGAACAATAAACCTGCACCTTTTGAACAGAATGATAGCTTCTTCAAGGTCAGCAGTCACATTAATATCCCTTCTCTCTCTCGCCCACCCTCTCTCTCTCTGTCTCTTGCAAGAACACTGTAATTGCGAGTGCCGGGAAATAGAGGCTGTTGGATTTTCACAGAGAACCAGGCAATTTCCGTGATCACTTCTACTCTGTGCAAACATCTCCTCTATGAAAACAGATTTTTTTTCTTTTTTGTGTACTTTTCCTCCCAGCGAGTGGATTGAATAGAAGCAGCATCTCTCTCTTTCTTTTCTTTTGAAAGTCCTTTATGCTGGTCACGATGGAATGTGCAGGCGTTCTTTCTGTTTAACCATCTGCCTTTATCTGAAGAAATCTTTTCAATATAACTACCAGAGGTCAATGCCAAACATAAATTGCCCTACAAAAAAAAAAAAAAAATCCGTCTCTCGCTATATCACAATATTGCTACAGAAGATGTTTTTGAAGAATCGTGGTATTCAGGCAGAGTTTACCTCCAAGCCCAGGTCGCAGTCTGTTATCGTAGCCATCCAGCAATCCATCCAGGATTCGTGTAAATACTGTGATGTTATCATTGAGCTCTGACTCTTTAGGAGTCCCTGTAGTAGACTGGGAAAGGCTAATGCACAAGACCATACAGATAATTAATAGCTATGAGTATTAGTTCCTACCCATTAGGTGACCATAATGATAAAATGTGCATTCTTAAGATACATAATATGCATTTTAATTGACTCTTGCAATCCACTAGAACATAATATTTAGTCAACGAGCAATGGAAAGTTACATTAAACGTAATCTACCTCAGATGGCAAGTGAAAGTCATGAACAAAACACCGACCCACAGACTTCTCATTTTGGCGCTGCAGTGTGGTCCATATCCCATACCTGCAAAGAGTCCAGCATATGGAGTCATTCATTCCGGCACGATAATCGTATAATTCTCCATGAAACTCCATGAATGATGCACAATTTAATTTAAAATAAAATGAGAGGGTAAGTTAGAAATAGAGGTGTCTATCAAAATCCCTAAAACAGGATGATCAGTCAACTTAAAAACAATATAATTTACGAAGTGTCAGCTATACAGTTAAAATTAGGACACCTTGTAATTATTACTTTAATAATAATCATAATAAAAATAAGTGATTATAATTAAATGCCTTAATTTGTTAACTATATTATTTATTTACCCTTTTTATAAGTTATTTATATTTTTTAATTTTTAATTATGTTCTTTTTTTCAATCAAATTTTAATAATATTTTCTATGTCAAACAAATGTGTTGTACATTTCCCTTGAATCCCAGTTCGCAACATTTCCTCAACGTGACCGTTTGAAAAAGCAGTAACGGGAGCGCTGAGTTTGCAGCAGCTGTAATGCTTAGTTTTAATAGCCTCTGGCGTATAAACTTGTCGAAAATTTACAGTGAGTCCTACAAAGCAGAGTTGGGGAGAGATCGTGTACAGTAAAATCCTTGCATCTTACCTTAAATACCTGAATGGTGCAGTGGATCCACGTTGAAAAAAATAAATAAATGCAATGAATTCCCTTTGAAGCAGTGAGCAAAATCCCGCAACGTTCAGCTTACAGCAGTAGTAGATGCCTTGTTCTTCAGATATATCCAGTCTTAACCTCACGGGCTCATTGTTCTGTCCTCTTTTACGATTCAGTGACTGAACAGCCGCTGCAGAACATCCCTTCCTTTCCACCGCATCCCAAAGACCCCTTCATCACTCCTAAATCCAATTGAAAGACAGTAACCAGGCAGCCCTTAAAATAGTCTTTGTTTTCTCCCTTCCCCTATTCTCCCTCTAGACAACAAATTCTCTTTAACAGACCATTACTTTCCCCCTTCTTTCCTCTGTGGTAGCCTAGCACGACATTTCAACGCTTATCTGCGCAACCCTTCAAGCGTTACAGAGTTTAACAGGATTCTCCGCTTACCGGGTCGGCGGTTTGAACGTCCGTTGCTCTCCTCACTCTAGCCCAACTGTCACTCTAGAGGAATTTGTTCGTATTTTGGACCAAAGTAATAGGACGTCACCTCCGCTCGCGCGGCATAATTACCCCCCGAGGGAAATTTAAGCGGCCGTTGGGTTTTGAAACTTATCTTGTTTGAGCTTATTCAGAGAAAAGCGCGATTACCCCCGTCCCCTGCGCGCGGTACAAACGCGGACGGCAGAAAATGAGTGGATTTCCCAACAATTCTGCTTACTATGCATTTTACGCGCGAGCGTTTAGCTCTAGGCAGCTCCCCATGCGCCAGGCTGTTTAATGAAGACTCGCTTTCTCTACATGCGGATCATTATAACTCCACTGAGGATAATCATGGTTTAAAAGTATCAGTTTGCCCAATTATAACGAGTTGTAAATTATGGAATAGTCCTTTGTATACGTCGTTTAAAAATATATATACGATAGGTGTATAAATATATCAAGGTATCAGTCAAAGAGACAATATTGATTTGATAGGACTGGATATAAAAATGGGTTTGAGAGCAAGTATTGTTTAATATGAAACAGAATGGAGTAGTAATGAGGACAGCCATCAGAGGGAACTCTAATCCCATTTTTTTCTCTCTGATGCTGACCATCACTGCAGTGCCTCAGTCAATAAATGAAAATCTTAAAAGGCTCTACCTGCTCCAATTTTATGTTGTGCATATGAAGAACTTAATGAACAAGGTCATTTTATAATGACACATTGTATGCTGATTTGGGGTGACATGACAACTGGGAAATGTCTCCAATGTCATACGCAAGCATTGGTATTAGCCTATACCATTAATGATCATGCAAATACAAATGTATTGAGATTATAACTTTAAGTGTATTAAAGACTACCAGGACAAAAATGAACACACATGGGTATGCAGGTGTTACATTGATTTACAGAAAGAGAATCAAATTAAATTAAACATGTGCTTTGGGTTGGCATTAACCGTCACACTGCTATTAAAATAAATAAATAACATTATGCATCTCTTATAGGACAAGATTATTTCTAGGTTGAAGATAGTAACGACAGTTTGTTGTCTGCATAATGTGATATGTGGTAATGTGATTTGGGGATTGATTTATTTTTGAAGCGCTTTTGTCTGACTGTTGATTGACTCCATTGATGTGCACTCCAGAGATTTTCACACAGGAGCAGCTGTTACTTCTACAGTCCACCTGTGTCCAGCGAGCATCTGATAAACATGATTTTGTTGAGAGTGTGTGTATGTGTGCATGTTAAACGGAGATACAGAAAAACAAAAAAAGCAGCCTATGTTTGAACCCAATACATACAGAATGGTATGAGTTAAAAGGGATATATTTGGTAATGGTTTTTGGGATTATTTTCTTTTATTATCCATAATCAGAACCATCACAATTTCCTAGAGAGTGTGTTGTTATCATAAATAATAACATGGCGTTGAATGATGGGAATAGTAACATCAACTACCTTTCTGTTTTGCAGGAATGCTGTGGATGGAAATAAAAAGCTGTTTGCAATCTATGACACAAGGTAAGTGACTTATTTGTAAGGTTAAAAAAAACATGAATTAAACATGACATTCTGTATAGTATTTTCTTGTAAGACTTACTCCAATGATCTTCGTTTTATTTACAACACTGAATTTTTTGTTTCTTCCCTATTAACGATAGCATGTTGTTAACGCCTCAGGATTGGACTTTCACAGTATCACAAGGGTCTGAATTTTTCAATGGCTATTGCGAGTGATTTTGCAGAGTTCTGTCTCAATCTAAAACAAATCAGGCCGACAATGTCAGCCACGTACATACATTATTCATTCAGCACAGTGCAATATTCACTCCATCCAGAGAAACTATTTATCTGTGTCCATTTAATCGGGAGGAGGAGGGAGGAGAGAGGTCTTTTGCATCTGCGAATTGACACGAATGGAAGGAAAAACCCTTTCAGTGGAAACCAGTTATTCCCATCTTAGTGATACTACCTCACCCATATACAGTAGATCAGAAAATTGCTTTGATAGTTCAGTGCGCGAAATAAAGCAAAGTGACTTGTGAACTTGTGGACGTGGTCTTTTACCTCACATTTACAGAGGTCAGGGGACAGTGGTCATTTTAAAGGCAGGGATCGAGAAAGGTTTCAGTCCTCCCACAGCTGGTTAGACTAGAGTTACTTTAAAGGCAATCTACAACATTAACAGCATTTGGCTTGGTGTGTGACCATGACTTGGTGCCATTTGCTCAGCCCACACACTGAGGAGCCTTTGCATTTGCAGATGATGTGTGAGTGGAGTGCTTTGTTTGGATGATGGGATGTGGGTGTGTGTGGGTAAGTGCTGTTCAGAGCTACCCTCGCTCGCTATCTCTCTCCCATAGTAGCTGCTCTTTATAAATGTTTATGCTGCAAGAAGCATAGAAATCATTCCAGCAACACATGTAACGCTACAAAAAGAAGTCATCTTAGAATTGAATATTGAATGTAACACATTATCTATTAATGCCAACATGATAGTAAAATTGGCAAGGGCACTTAATGAGCATAAGTCTAAAACTTTACATTTTAGTGAAGCGTTTTCAGAAACAAATTTCAGACCTAAAGAATAATTTACACCCAGCCAATTCACGAGTTTGCAAGTGGCCACACACAAAAGTGAAATATAACGACAGGATAGGGTATTTATTGAACTGCAATTCAAAAACACCACAATGTAAAAATGAATATGCTTTATCTTATCAATATAATTGTGGCAACAGATTACAAGCAATATTATTAATTTAACAAATTAGAATTGAGTAATAATTAATCAAATTATTCCTTAAAGGTTAACCATTTAAAAGGAGTTTACACCAAAAAAAAATTAACAAACAGACAGGCGTCAAAGATTAATTAAGAACTCTTTATTTTATATTGCCAACATTGAAGACGCCTGATGTAAACAAGCAGAATCACTGAAGGAGAAAACCATTATTTTAAAACAAACACTGATCACCATAATGGTGACATAAATTTATGGGTTTTTTTTTTGTTGTTGTTTTTTTTTTTTGGTTGTTGTTGTAAGTTTTACTCATTTTAAATGGTTAACTTTAAAAGAATTAATTTGATTAATTATTACTCAATTCTAATTTTGTTAAATTTAATTAATAATTTTGCTTGTAATCTGTTGCCACATTTTTTTTTAGATTAGATATAGAATATTCATTTTTACAGTGTAGTAAGGCATTTTGGAAAATGAGGTGCACTTTCACCTTGGTCCAAAAAAGTTAATTTATAAAATATGATGAAATAAACAAAATAAAAATTTCGATCTATAACATTCAAGGACTAAATAATCTCTGCTTTTCTAGTTAAAATTACTGCACTCTAAAAATGCTGGATTGTTTTAACCCAAATTTGGGTAAAATATGGACCCAAATGTTGGGTTAAAAATGTAATTTAAATATTTATTCATGGCTGAGTTTGTCCATATTTAACCCAATGATGGGTTAAAACAACCCAGCATTTTTTAGAGTGTGTTATACTAATTTCTTAGAAAGTCAATTCTAAAGTAATTCTATTTTCTATACATTCGAATTATAAATTCAAACTCAATAACTGAATAGGAATGGTTACCCAGGACCAGCTGTCCTAAAACAGATTAATATTTGTTAACAGTTCAAAAATGGAGAGTTATGTATCCAAATATAGTCCTCCCAACACTATTTCAGGCGGGTCCTCGGCTCTGAACAGTACCAGGAAGCACGGCCACATCCCTCTTCATCCGGCATCTGCATGTAAATGCATTAGCCTGGTATCAGTCTGCACACTACAGTATTAATGTAGCTTGGGGATTTTAAGAAGGCCACTAACTTCGACCATTCGCCATATCAAATCCAGCAACAGCTCCCTTAAACAACCTTTGCGGACCAGTTTTTTTTGAACACAGGTCAAATTAACAGGATTAGTTAAGTTTTTAAAGATTGGAAGAAGCCATTACACTTAGGCTTAATCTCCAGCAGACTGTCAAGTCTCACTGAAAATCTGATTATGTATAATAAAATTGTCTAGAGGCTCAATGGAGGTGCCTCAATATCCATAGATGGAGAGTGGTAGTGAGAACAAGTGATTGGTTTTATCACAGAAGGTATCAATACAGCAGCATTGTTCTCCTTCCACTCATGATGTTCTGTTTATCATTAGTGTAAGCTTGCATATAGAGGTTGGCTACACTACAGAAGCCGGTGTTCTTATAAATGTAATGTTCTAATGAAGTTATAACGAACTGCCATTTGATACCACCATACCTTGATGTGCAGCTGAAATGATCTTCTCAGAAAGAGAAAGATTAGCCTACTAGTGTCCATAACACTAAATGGAAGGAATGAGCTGAGTAGCCACTTAAAGGTACAGTAAGCCATTGTTGAAAAACGCTGTTGAAAGTGGATCGGACCCCAGGACATTTGCATTATTATTATATGCTTGGAATGGTTAAATCTTCTACACTACCTGTTTCAAGCATCCCAAAGCATTCAAAGCTTCCAAAGTGTATCAGAAAAGTGAGATGACTTTCGCCAATATGGTTTTTCGTTTATGCCATGTGCTTGTGTTGCATAGGCTATGTGTAAAGTACATTTACGTGAATCTGGGGGCAGACTGGATCATCAAGAAAGGGATGTTTGTTTTGGTGAATTTAAATATCAACAGGGTTTACCAAAAATTGCTTACTGCACCTTTAACAATTATGGCAGTATGATTTTGAAAGTTTTCTTTTGTAAGCATAGGCATTTTAAACAAAAAATGCATTTTTTTAAATAATGCCCGATACCGAAAACTGACAGTCCAGTCCAGCAAACTGTTTATGGTTAGCTACAGGCCGTACTCGTACTAATTTCCCGATTTTATAATAGCCTATATACTTAACTTATGTAAAACGAATCAAATGTTTTATGGCCCCTCCTCAACCATTCATTGGTTTTGACTTGTGTCTTCCACTAACCCCCAAACCTAATGGTTACATTTCCTGCATTTGAACAGAATAGGACGAATTTACAACGCAAGAAGTTGTGGTTTGGTTTGGATTTTGTTGTAACCAAGTTTCTTTCCACGCATAAAGATTTGGGATGTAGGCTATACCCACCAGCATAGCCTACATCACAGGACTATACCCAGACGGCAAGAATACACGAACTAAAATAGGCTAGCCTACTCACCGTTTTATTGTTCTCCATGAACGAATTCGAGTTGGGGGAACCCTTTCCAGTCGTTCTCTTCAACGTTTACCCACGTGTATACACTTTTTCTACTAGTCAACGAGCCCAACGAAAAAACACCGGTGTTTTGTTGCGATATACAGTTAGGTTTTTGTTTGAATTAACATGAAAGAGTTATTTAGGTAAACCCCGCTCTAAACACCAGCAACTTCACGACGAAGCTTGTGGAATGCCACGTGACCACTTAGAAGTCCTCGTGCTCGCATGTCAATTTCATCACACTCCGGTAGATTCTGTCATCATTTTCGAAACCAGTACCTGAAATTTCAGTGTCTAATTCTCGTGTTTTCCCGAGTGAACATCTGATAACAAGCGTACTTTGTTGTCTATATGTGGGGAAATAAGTAGTTCTTGCTTTGCTTAGCTGAAACAAAAAAAAAAGAGGCGTAAGACTGAGACTTCAACAGAGGGTGTAGATTCGGGACAGCACAGCGTCAAAACCGAAGGATGGAGATCTGGCTGTGCCCCAAACACAGACTCCCCTGCTGCAAGCTCCGGTAGTGTCTTGGGCAAAATGCATTGTATTCACCGAGCACCTAACCAAATAACACAGTCTCCGCAAGAGAGCGAAAACGCGGATCGCAGCGATTTGTTTACGCGTGTTTGACAGTAATTGGAGTTTAGCAAAGACCCACTGATGGAATAACGTAACGTGTTACCCTACGCAAGGAAATCATACAACGTCAGTTTTGTCGCTCGATTCCTTGTCTGAAAGAGTATAAGGAATGTTTGGAATACAGAAACGAAGGCTGTTTGGTGTTCTTTCATTACCGGTAATTGTGGCAGTGATGTGCTGTGCTCAAAGGTAAGAAGAGCTGGTGGAGACCATGGCGCGAGAGCATAGACCTCCTGGGCTCTAATATGATGGAATAACCTTCTTTATTGTTTTTTTACAGCGCCAATGAACCAGGAAACATGTCTTTTGTCAAAGAGACTGTAGACAAGCTTTTGAAAGGGTATGACATTCGTCTTCGACCAGACTTTGGAGGTATGGTGACGTTCACTTCATTATTTCTTACTTTTAATGTCACATAAGTATTTAAAGATTGATATAAAGTAAATAAATGGTTTTGGTGAACTTGAGGATTAAGTTTTTCTTCTCATTTAAGGTGCACCAGTGGCAGTAGGCATGAGCATCGATGTGGCGAGCATAGACATGGTGTCGGAGGTCAACATGGTATGTCTGTTTCTATTTTTAATTATTTATCGAACCATTGATAAGTAGCATAAGAAGACTTTTGAACATTTGGGAATTTGTGAAGATCTTTATGTGGTGCTGTCCATGGTGCTGAATCCACAAAGCTTAGTTTCTCTTCTGCCTGTAATGCGTTGGAGTGTTAGAGCTTTGCTCAATCTGTTTTAGTGCCAAGGTCTAGTAAGGGAAATGTTTTTTTATATTAAAATCCTGTCAGGACTTCATTGTTGAGGATGTGGTGTTTTTTCATCATGTTAATGCTTTCTCAGTGTTGATCAGCACTAGCAAATCACTTCCAATGTCAGATGATAGCTTTTATTGTGATTTAAAAAAAAGAAAAAGAAATAAAATTTGAAAAATATCCCACATTTTAGGACTAGAAACTGTTGAGGTGCTTTTTTGAAAAATAAAAGTTTGCATTCTGCAATGATGAAGTGTTTATGATTAATGAATGCGGGTGACAGAGTTAAAAAGTTTTATTTGGAGAATTAGTGTATAAAATATGAAGCATATGTTTGTGTTACATGTATTCTATGTTTGGCTTTGTTTTGACTCATACAGAGCTCATACAGATATGCACTTAAGTATACTGTATGAAAGGTTGAGTCAAAGTTTCTCAGTGGTACATATTCACATCAGAGTATGAGACAGGGTTGTCTCTGGAGACCATGTTCAGTTCAATTCAATTCAAATGTATTTGTGCAGCGCTTTTCACAATTCATTTTGTTTCAAAGCAGCTTTACAGAAAGTGCATTTCAGAAATGTACATAGAAAAAATACATTTAGTTAATCATGTATTAATTTAGGGCATATCATATATCGCCAGCATTGAGTCTCTTCACAGGTGTCGAGTCGTCTCTTCACAGGCGTTTAGTCATCTCATCACAGGTGTTGGGGCATCTGAAGTCTCTGTGAGAGGCTGGATACAAACTGAAACTGACGAACGCTATTTACCTCGGGACTAGCTTCCCGAGATAGCAGCAGAATGGGAAATAATTAGCATAGCTGTTGTTCATAAAATTAATCCATACGATCTGATTCAACAGTTGTATAAAAGGTAAGCATAATGTGAATGCTTGGCTAAAGAGAAGGCGTCTTTATTCTAGTTTTAAACTGGGACAGCGAGTCTGAGCCTCAAACAATATCAGGAAGGATATTCCAGATTTTAGGAGCTAAATGTGAGAACGCCCTCCCTCCTAGTGGACTTAGATATCCTAGGAATGACCAGAAATCTTAAAGAACGTGATGGATTGTAGGGCGATAGATGGTCCATTAAATACACAGGCTAAACGATTTTGAGATTTTCCACTTTTTTTGGAAATAGGCTCATTGTACAACTCCCCCCAGAGTTTAACAGTTGAGTTTTACCATTTTCGAATCCATTCAGCCCATTTTCTGGTATTTAGAAGAATATCGGTAACCAGTCAGTTTCTGGTCTCATTGACTTCCATAGTATATTTTTTTCCTACTATGGAAGTCAATGAGACCAGAAACTGTCTGGT